>JAVTVY010022348.1:0-93715 GCA_036873755.1 Hanleya hanleyi
AACTATTTTAAGTTCACAGAACCTCCTTGCATTTCATATAAGTACACTAAATCTATAGCCACCAAAATATTCAAATACTCCAATGCTGTCCAGGAGTTTGACTGGAACTTATACACGTCAGGAGGCTATAGATGTGATTGTGAATCGTCGAACTTTATCTATACGCCATGCAAACATATTGTGACTGGTGACCTTGATGTGGTGAGTGATAAGGATCTGAAATTACTCCTGATGAAGGGACCTAAATATAGAGAGCCAAGAAGAATAAATCTGAAGGCCGACCAGAAGATAGTACTGTCTGCATTGGAACAGTACGTTATTGATTGGTCTAAGCGAGAAAAAGTTGAACCTACAGTACTCGCTGATTGGCTGGACCTCACCAAGAGCAAAGTCGTTGAAACAATCCGCCATATTGACAGAAGTACTCTTCCCCAAGCAAACAAGTACTGAGAAACCTCAATTCGCAAGAAGTTCTAGCAAATCTCCAGAGTAAATTCGTCATAGTCCCAGCAGACAAAGCTCCGAATAATATAATATTCATATGTAAATATTACTATTACCAGGTGCTGGTTAAAGAATTAAGTGTAGACATATCTTCATCAAATACATCTACTTACTCCCAAACTGCATTTACTCTGGAAGATTTATTTAACAATCACAAAAAGCTTCTCAGGGAGAGAGGTATTTGTCTTCCAACCAATCATAACGACATACCAAAACTATACTGGACTCCCAAAATGCATAAATCACCATACAAAGCTAGATTCATAGCTGGTTCTAGAAGCTGCACCACCAAGCTTCTTTCAACCCTATTGACGAGGGCCCTTCAGGAGGTAAAAGCATTTTGGGAAAGGTATTGCGCCACTATTTACAAGAACTCTGGCGTTGAATGTATGTGGATATTGAAAAACTCAAAATGTCTTACGGAAGAACTTGATGCTAAGGTCACATACCGTACAGACATGTATCCACATGGGATTTCTCGACTCTCTATACTACAATCCCTCATCAGGACCTTATTGACCGTCTAAGTTCATTTAATAGTATCTGTGTTCAAGAAAACTGATCGTAGATATATTAATGTCGGAAGCCATAAAAGCATTCTTTAGCTCGACTACATACAAGAGATATCATTCATGGGATGTTTCTTTGTTTATAGAGTTGCTTGAATTTCTCATTAAAAATATCTATGTGAAATTTGGCAACACAATATATCAACAGCATATAGGTATTCCAATGGGTACTAATTGTTGGCTGACCTGTATCTGTTCTCTTATGAATATGACTATATGCTGGCGCTTTCAAAAACCGATCCACTCAAAGCCCGTTCCTTCTCATTCACCAAACGCTATATAGACGATCTTCTCGCTGTGCATAATCGCTATATAAATGACGCAGTGAAGGATATATATCCACCTGCACTGGATTTGAAGGAAACTACAGATAGCCCTACAGGCACATCTTATTTAGATCTCTACCTCTATAAAAATGAAGCGGGCATTCTCTCTCGTCGACTTTATGACAAAAGAGATGATTACAATTTCGACATCGTAAACTATCCCTTTCTGGATAGTAATATTCCAGTGGGACCTGCATATAGCGTATACATATCTCGCTTAGTAGCATTTGCTAGATCCTGTGTTAAATGTGATGATTTTAATCAACGTCACAAAACATTGTTGCAGAAACTTATAAAACAGGGCTATTCCACCAAGCGCCTCCACTCAAGGTTTCTCAAATTTGGCGATACATATCACATGCTGATAGCAAAATACGAACGTAGCGTGCAAGATCTATGGGGCTACGTTTCGTAACATGTGTCTAATTCCGCTTAACCCGGGGCTAGGGGCCGTATGAGCCCATGTACTTCAAGATCCCCATGGTACTCATATGAACAGTCACAATCAAAGCGTGACTGAGGTGCATCATTTCTAGATGACGACTCTATAACGAATATTATGGATTAAGAATACTGATCAGCGATACGGATATGATATTTTGGAACATCATGATGTCTTGCCGGCATCATTGAAAATTGTTGACCGCTTCTCTCTTGGAGGAAACAAGCCTATGTTTATGTATACTTTTGTCTTTTTGAATTTGGTGCTAATACTGTTATATGGAAATGGAATAGGTCTTTGGATTATGGACGCGGATATTCTCTAATCGACGACGGCTGGATTATGAATGACGGACTAGACGCTTGTAATGCAACACAGATATCGCAAATCTTCCAAATTCTACGTAACTTTCAGAGCGATTTGTGTATGGAAGATGGGAGTCACGGAGCGCAAAGTTTGAGACAGTCTTGATTGGGTGATATTTTCTTTTGAGATAGATCGGGCCAATAGTTTTATTTGTCGTGCATTTAATAAATATGAAATAACTTGCTGGGTAATTATGTAATAACTTATCATATTCGATTTATTATGCGGAACTGCACAGACCGATAGAGTCATATATAAATTGTAGCCACCGCAAGTTCGCGGTTTATGCGCAAATGCACAGACCGGAAGCCCATATAAATGTATCTACCGCAAGTTCTCTTTTCGGAGACGGAGAGGCAAATTGCGCAATTATACTTGAAAACGTGTGC
This sequence comes from Hanleya hanleyi, assembly GCA_036873755.1. Taxonomy (NCBI): domain Eukaryota; kingdom Metazoa; phylum Mollusca; class Polyplacophora; order Lepidopleurida; family Hanleyidae; genus Hanleya; species Hanleya hanleyi. The sequence goes on from JAVTVY010022348.1 coordinate 2,597, forward strand.
TTCGGATGCAGGCATATTGTAGTCTTTTACAAACCGAAAGCGTATTTGTGCTTATTACAGAAAATTCGTAGTTTCGGTCGTGTCGTTATAGAGTATCCGCACATATAGTGCGAAATGATGCAAAAAAAGCGAGAAATTGTAGCAAAGAACATAGCATCCATACGATTTCTCAAAATAATATGTCAGGCCGATTTGCCACAGTATAAACCAACCCAATAAAGTGCCATTTGATAGAATTGTAAATTATTTGTTTAATGATTCTCCTCTGTCACTCACAATAATCAGATCGTGATTAGCCTTTTGTCTCATGATCACAAGTTAATGATTACAATCATCTCGTCATTATGTGCAGGGGTTAAGCCGTATACTGTCTCAATGCTGTCCGAACATAAGCTAGGCATATACTTTTCACACTGTTCAGGTTTCCGACTCATCAGTTTTGAAAAAAGTCGTGTCAGCAGTCACTCATCTGCCACAAGTCAGTTTTGATTCCAGGCTATATAAACCGTGACGGCCGTGTTTAATCAAATCGCAATCATTTTTGCAATACAGAAAAGTCAACCAATTGTCCAGAACAAAATTCCTGACATGGAGAACCACGCCAAATTGTATGCTGGTCTTGAAAAGCAGAATCATCCTTTCAGAGAGCCTGTGAGCAGATCGTCTTTCTCAACAAACGGCTAGAAAGATGCTCCAATTCTCGGCTCCACCATGCTGCCCAACCTGGTGAGCTTGGAAGTCTTCGGTGTACGCTGTATGGACCAGAAGCTGTGGATGACATGCTTGAGGATGGAAATATGGACGAGGAAAATGTCTGATCATTGAAATCTTATGATTTTGAAAGAAAACAAAAGGCTCTTTTCAGAGCCGCTCACTTTCTCCCCGAAGAGGACTTCAAACTAAGCACACAATTAATATATAGCATTTATACATAAATTACCCATGCCGAACAGCTTCCCGTTCTCGTTATACATTATTTTAATCTACCACACTCACTCATTCATTCACGGAAAGAGGAAAGAAATAAAGCTTGAGCAGTTATCAAAACAACCATGGAAACCGAGAGAAACGATAGTGGTAATAATTCTACGTCATACAGACTTAATGCACATGCATGGAACACAGATATCGCAAATCTTCCAAATTCTACGTAACTTTCAGAGCGATTTGTGTATGGAAGATGGAGTCACGGAGCGCAAAGTTTGAGACAGTCTTGATTGGGTGATATTTTCTTTTGAGATAGATCGGGCCAATAGTTTTATTTGTCGTGCATTTAATAAATATGAAATAACTTGCTGGGTAATTATGTAATAACTTATCATATTATATTTTTTATGCGGAACTGCACAGACCGGGAGAGTCATATATAAATTGTAGCCACCGCAAGTTCGCGGTTTATGCGCAACTGCACAGACCGGAAGCCCATATAAATGTATCTACCGCAAGTTCTCTTTTCGGAGACGGAGAGGCAAATTGCGCAATTATACTTGAAAACGTGTGCTTCGGATGCAGGCATATTGTAGTCTTTTACAAACCGAAAGCGTATTTGTGCTTATTACAGAAAATTCGTAGTTTCGGTCTCTATAACGACACGACCGAAACTACGAATTTTCTGTAATAAGCACAAATACGCTTTCGGTTTGTAAAAGACTACAATATGCCTGCATCCGAAGCACACGTTTTCAAGTATAATTGCGCAATTTGTCAGCAGTCACTCATCTGCCACAAGTCAGTTTTGATTCCAGGCTATATAAACCGTGACGGCCGTGTTTAATCATATCTCAATCATTTTGCAATACAGAAAAGTCAACCAATTGTCCAGAACAAAATTCCTGACATGGAGAACCACGCCAAATTGTATGCTGGTTTTGAAAAAGCAGAATCATCCTTTCAGAGAACCTGTGAGGAAATCGTCTTTCTCAACAAACGGCTAGAACAGTTACAGCAGCGTTACGACAAGGCAAATAGAGAGGGCCGTAAGTCATTCCGTTACAACCTCCGCCTACAAATAGCAGCTGGGGAAGGCCTCCGGAATACGCTCTATGAATACGCCTGCAACAAAGCTGACCTGGTGACAAGTCTTCGGTGTACGCTGTATGGACCAGAAGCTGTGGATGACATGCTTGAGGAGATGGAAATGGACGAGGAAAATGTCTGATCATTGAAATCTTATGATTTTGAAAGAAAACAAAAGGCTCCTTTCAGAGCCACTCACTTTCTCGCGAAAGAGGACTTCAAACTAAGCACACAATTAATATATAGCATTTATACATAAATTACCCATGCCGAACGGCTTCCCGTTCTCGTTATACATTATTTTAATCTACTACACTCACACATTCATTCACGGAAAGAGGAAAGAAATAAAGCTTGAGCAGTTATCAAAACAACCATGGAAACCGAGAGAAACGATAGTGGTAATAATTCTACGTCATATAGACTTAATGCACATGCATGCAACACAGATATCGCAAATTTTCCAAATTCTACGTAACTTTCAGAGCGATTTGTGTATGGAAGATGGAGTCACGGAGCGCAAAGTTTGAGACAGTCTTGATTGGGTGATATTTTATTTTGAGATAGATCGGTCCAATAGTTTTATTTGTCGTGCATTTAATAAATATGAAATAACTTGCTGAGTAATTATGTAATAACTTATCATATTCGATTTTTTATGCGGAACTGCACAGACCGATAGAGTCATATATAAATTGTAGCCAGCGCAAGTTCGCGGTTTATGCGCAACTGCACAGATCGGAAGCCCATATAAATGTATCTACCGCAAGTTCTCTTTTCGGAGACGGAGAGGCAAATTGCGCAATTATACTTGAAAACGTGTGCTTCGGATGCAGGCATATTGTAGTCTTTTACAAACCGAAAGCGTATTTGTGCTTATTACAGAAAATTCGTAGTTTCGGTCGAGTTGTTAAAGAGTATCCGCACATATAGTGCGAAATGATGCAAAAAAGCGCGAAATTGTAGCAAAGAACATAGCATCCATACGATTTCTCAAAATAATATGTCAGGGCGATTTGCCACAGTATAAACCAACCTAATAAAGTGCCATTTGATAGAATTGTAAATTATTTGTTTAATGATTCTCCTCTGTCACTCACAATAATCAGATCGTGATTAGCCCTTTGTCTCATGATCACAAGTTAATGATTACAATCATCTCGTCATTATGTGCAGGGGTTAAGGGAAATACTGTCTCAATGCTGTCCGAACATAAGCTAGGCATATACTTGTCACACTGTTGAGGTTTCCGACTCATCAGTTTTGAAAAAGGTCGTGTCAGCAGTCACTCATCTGCCACAAGTCAGTTTTGATTCCAGGCTATATAAACCGTGACGGCCGTGTTTAATCAAGAAATAAAGCTTGAGCAGTTATCAAAACAACCATGGAAACCGAGAGAAACGATAGTGGTAGTAATTCTACGTCATATAGACTTAATGCACATGCATGCAACACAGATATCGCAAATCTTCCAAATTCTACGTGACTTTCAGAGCGATTTGTGTATGGAAGATGGAGTCACGGAGCGCAAACTTTGAGACAGTCTTGATTGGGTGGTATTTTCTTTTGAGATAGATCGGGCCAATAGTTTTATTTGTCGTGCATTTAATAAATATGAAATAACTTGCTGGGTAATTATGTAATAACTTATCATATTCGATTTTTTGTGCGGAACTGCACAGACCGGTAGAGTCATATATAAATTGTAGCCACCGCAAGTTCGCGGTTTATGCGCAACTGCACAGAGCGGAAGCCCATATAACTGTATCTACCGCAAGTTCCCTTTTCGGAGACGGTGAGCCAAATTACGCAATTATACTTGAAAACGTGTGCTTCGGATGCAGGCATATTGTAGTCTTTTACAAACCGAAAGCGTATTTGTGCTTATTACAGAAAATTCGTAGTTTCGGTCATGTCTTATAGAGTATCCGCACATATAGTGCGAAATGATGCAAAAAAGCGAGAAATTGTAGCAAAGAACATAGCATCCATACGATTTCTCGAAATAATATGTCAGGGCGATTTGCCACAGTATAAACCAACCTAATAAAGTGCTATTTGATAGAATTGTAAATTATTTGTTTAATGATTCTCCTCTGTCACTCACAATAATCAGATCGTGATTAGCCCTTTGTCTCATGATCACAAGCTAATGATTACAATCATCTCGTCATTATGTGCAGGGGTTAAGCCGTATACTGTCTCAATGCTGTCCGAACATAAGCTAGGCATATACTTGTCACACTGTTGAGGTTTCCGACTCATCAGTTTTGAAAAAAAGTCGTGTCAGCAGTCACTCATCTGCCACAAGTCAGCGGAATCGACAAAATTCTAAATGAACAAATAAAAAGCACTATGGAACATATGCTTCCGATTTATTTGAAACTTTTCAATTTAGTACTTGACCATGGTGTTGTCCCCCATGCATGGCTTAATGGGATAATAAAACCAATTTATAAGGGTAAGGGAGATAAGTCAGAACCACAGAACTACAGACCAATAACACTGCTTAGCTGTATGGGAAAAGTATTTACTTCGGTGCTAAATTCCAGATTACAACAATATGCAGACCATGTGGATTTGATAAAAGAAAATCAGACTGGATTTAGGAGTGGATATTCCACATCAGACAATATGTTTGTGTTAAAAAGTCTTATTGACATATTTAATTCCACTGGTAGAAAATTATACTGTACTTTTATTGATTTTCAAAAGGCGTTTGATACGGTTTGGAGACCCGGATTATGGAAAAAATTAATTGACAGTGGTGTGAATGGAAGAATTTTTAGGGTTATTCACAATATGTATAGTAGTATCAAATCCTGTGTTATCGACTCTGATGGGGTATTGTCAGAATTCTTTTCCAGCAGTATCGGAGTCCGACAAGGGGAAAATTTGTCTCCATTTCTCTTTAGTATATATCTAAATGATCTTGAGGAGTTTTTGGCAAATGCTGGTGCCCATGGTATTGAAGTCGATACGAGAAATGCACACATCTATTTGAAGCTATTTATTTTACTTTATGCAGATGACACGGTGTTATTAGCAGATTCACCTAGGGAAATGAAAACAATGTTGAATATTTTTTCAAGATTTTGTCAAACTTGGAAGCTAAGGGTTAACCGGTCAAAAACAAAAATAATAATATTTGGAAAAGGTAGAAGGCCGAAAACTAAGTTTTACTTTGACGGCAATATTCTCGAGATAGCTGATGTGTATCACTAGTTAGGTATACCTTTTAGGAAAAATGGGAAATTCTTTACGACACGAAAGCACTTGGTTACCCAGGCCACTAAGGCTATGTTTGGAGTTTTTAAAAGAATTAGAAATATTGATTTACCTATTGATTGTCAAGTAAAATTGTTTGATGAAATGATAAAACCCATTTTGTTATACTCCAGCGAGATATGGGGATATGAAAATATCGATGATATTGAGAGGATACACTTGTTATTCTTAAAAAATATATTAGGAATTAAGAAGAGTACCCCAAGTGTTGTAGTCTATGGAGAGTTAGGTAGGACTCCTATGTCAGTGGACATCTCGGTACGTATGATTGCCTTTTGGGCTAAAATCATTACAGGAAAAAGTCAAAAGTATACAAATTTAGTTTATCATGCCTTAAGGTTAATTTGTGGTGAGGACTCTTTGTGGTTGAAAAAGATAGCAGAAATATTAAATAATTGTGGATTGAGTTATGTATGGGAGTCTCAGCAATTTTGCAGTGTGAAGTGGCTTGTTTCAACAGTAAGACAAATATTAACAGACCAGCATCTTCAAAACTGGCATGAAAGAATATCTACTTTATCAAAAACAGAATTTTATAAAATTGTCAAAATAAATACTGCATTTGAAAATTATCTTATTATCTTACCGCCTCGGTTGAGAAAAAGCATGATCAAATTTAGAACTTCCAATCATAGACTTCCGATTGAAACAGGCCGCTGGACTGGGACCGCACGTCAAAACAGATTATGTATATTATGCGATTCACCAGAGGTTGGGGATGAATATCATATTTTATTCCACTGTACTCGCCTAACTGAGATAAGAAATCGATATTTACCTAAATATTACTGCAAATATCCTAATGAAGCGAAGACTAAAAATCTGTTTAATAATCCATCAACAAAGGTATTAATCGGTTTAAGTAAGTTTATCCAGCAAGCCCTTGCTTTGACAACTGAATTTGGCGAAACATAATAAGTAATGTGTAATATTCACTGATTATCAGCTTGATGAATCGACACTATTTGTCTGTCTGGGAAAACTTTATTATATTGTTTACTCTAGAAAAGCATCTGTGTACAACTTGAAACTCTGTTCACCATTGATTGTATGTACATTCCCCCCTTATACCAGAGATTCTGGTCTGGGTGAAATAAAAGTATCAAGTATGAAGGTGAATCAGCAGTTTTTATTAAATCCAGTCCAATCTGATTAAAAGCAGATGTAGAAACCGGTTGCTGGGTCTGTTTTAAATCAGACTGAATCAAGTTATACACAATATATTACATACCGGTTTATGGATAACATTAAGGAAATTTGAGCGGAATACAAGGCCCACGTCCGTTTTGGCTCTGGCATGAACTCATATCCACTAGCGTAGAACCCGTCCTTCGAACAGGGATTTGACCCGTTGGACCCTCTCCTACCCTCTGAGATTTGCCTGGGATATCACCATAGACACATTTAAATGAAGACAGATGAAGTCTTTTCTTAATTTCATTTCACAGTCACCTTACCCAACCCCATAGCTATCCTTACAAAGTTTTACGGTCTCTTGACCAAAACAATTCCTATCTCAGTGGGCGTCAGATTCCCCTTTTCGGTTCGGTTACCCAAAACGACCTCTACACTGTCCTGACGTTTCAGTTTCAGGACATTTCGACCAAAACTACGGCCGTACGGACCGGACAAACAAGGAAACAGAGACTGTTACTAAGATTATAGTAAGAGAACTCAAGGTTCTGACCAAAGTGAGCGTCATTCTCAAATCTCTTAATTCTCCATACACCACGAGATAGAAACTAAATGTATTTCCATCCGCTCAAAAGTTGACAGTCCTGCTATTTCACCCCTTGAGTCAGCAGAAGTGTCCTAGGGGCATAGCCTTAGCTTGAATTCCGATCTAGCTTATTCATTGACAATAAAACCAATTTGCATACAGTTGAATGAATGAATAAATTTTATTTCACATGAACCCCGGATATTTGGTATTGAGAATTAACAATGTACATAATATAACATGGTGGCGAGAGTCTGAACATGGTTGTGTAAGCTTATAACTGATACTCATATACGGAATTATTGAAATTATAATAGCACAGGACTCGCCAATCTCAGTAAACTCAGATATAATATCACGAAACATTATATCGGAATTCAGCCCTATATAAATCCGATGCGAATTTGAAACTACATTTGTTAGCCAATCAGGTGGCTAGCTTTTTGAAATCACGCCCACAGTAATTACACATGATAGCACGTGGACTAATATATAAATATTATCGGGAAACAGTATCCAACTAAGGCATCATTTTCAGACACTGTGCTTGGTAATCCGTGAAGATCAAAGAGTTTACTGCCGCCGAAAAGTCTGGCTTTGTTAGGAGGCAGAAAATATCAGGAGATTGTGCCGCCCGAAGATGTTAATCTCCGTGAAGTAAACGTCAATCATTGTCAGAGAGAAAAATCAAAAATTGTCGTGATTGGCTTATTATGGGATCTCGCAGAATATCGGCGATCGTTTTGCACGAAGTTTTCATAGAGATACGTCTAGATGGTATTCCCCTGATTTACCATCTTGGTTTACCTAGATTGAGGACTCGCGAACGAGAGAGAGAGAGAGGGAGAGAGAGAATTAAGGTTTGACGTCGCGTTCAGCAATATTTCAGCTATATAGCGACAATCAAACAAAATTCTAAGTATTTCAACAAAAACAAGTCAACGATCCAGCAATCCAGAAATAATCAACACAACACACCAGAAACATGTACATACATTAAAATGTATGCAACAACCCGATTTCTGTCAAATAACCCGATTTACCCGATTAAAAAGATCTCCTAAATTAGCAGCTCGATAAAATGAATCTCTTATAATATTAAAATCTATAAAGTCAATCAGAATATTTTTCACTGTGAGATCTTCGTAGCATGGAATATACCTTGGGGCTGGTTCCTTTGTTATTAAATGTTCGTGAGTTAATCGGGTATGGCCGATTCTACATCGCCTGAGGATGGCTTAATGGAAACCTTTCTGCGTACTCAGATGAATATATCCTACAGTTTGTTGAAACTCATGAAGTTTGTTATTATCGACAGCATCCCATAAAGATTGAAACAGCTTTCTCACATAAGCACAGATAGAGGTTCTGAAATCGCTGTATGGGATTCAAGCAGAATCAACATCATTATCTAGGACTACGTTTGCATTTCATCAGCTTCATTATTTCCTTTGATGCCAACGTGGCTGGGCAACCAAAAACACACAACATCAAGCTGTTGATGAAATCTACGGTCATATAACTGTAGAATGTTCAAAACGGTGGGGTGAGTTGAAGTTCCACTCCCAATCGTTTGAAGGCATGACAGTAAATCTGAGAATATGACATATTTTCCTCCTATAGTAGACCCAATACCCTCTGAAGCTAACAATAGAGCTTTGGCTTCGGCAGTGAAAATCGAACTTTTACCTGGAAGTCGACAGGTTTTAGTTTCGGAAGTAAAGATAGTAGCACACGCTACTCTATCACCATCTTTAGAACCATCTGTATAAATAGCTTGATGAGATCTGAATTTTTCTCTCAACAGACCATATTATTGTGTATACACGAGATGGCGCGTGTCTGCCTTTTTATATTTCGTCATTGTAATATCTACTCCTGGTCTGGCTAACTGCCATGGTGAAAACGGTAAGAGCTTGTTAGGTAAACTTTGACTAAGCTTAATACCAGCTGCACTGTTATAAATCACACCGTAAATTCACAGTTAAATGTACTAGCAGAAAAGGTGCCAGTACATAAAACTGTAAAATTACGTTACACCATATTTTACATTTACTGCTTTTTAACATGTTTTAAACTGTAAAATGTTGCACCGTATTTTATAATTACCGTTTGGTATCAGGCAATCAAATGTAAATTAAGTTGGACAGTAATTTAACAATTACCGTTTTTTTAAAATATCCTTTAATGTTTAATTACGTGGTACAGTTGCCTACAATTATCTGTTCTGTGGAAAAGTACTGGTATACTGGAAGACCGAAATGGCCATTGCTCCTTCGCGTTGTTCAGCTCTTTGTGTTTACAAGTGCGGTCACCACAAATTTCGTAAATAATGATGAAGGAATCTGCGACAGGAATCTCCACGTCAGATAAAACTAAAATTAAAGTTAGCCGCTTCGTCCCTTCGTATGCGTGTTCTGGTAATGCTCTGAATGTTGTACAACGCAGGTGTTGAATGTCTCCTGCAAATGGGCGTTTCGTGTGCAAAGATATCAACCTCCCTTCAGAGAAAACAGGATTTTTTTGTTATATTTGTGCACAGTTTATCTGTTCCAGTTGAATTCAACTGAAATATCACAGTTCAATGTACAGATGAATGCGTTTACGGTTAAATATACTGTAAACTCCAACATACATTTATTGTGAAATAACAGTAATTTATAACAGTGTGCTATAGTGTGTGGTTTCATACGAATTCCAAGAGGTGGCATAATGGGGGGTTTCTTTAAATGCAAATTTACGTTTTGAAGGTTGAAAACACAGTTATATGTCGGATTTGAGCGATTAGATCGCAGTTTTGTGATAGATTGTAGTGCTAGTTTAATTCTTCGAAGTTCTTTTGGAGATTCATCTGCTTCGACATATAAGCTTTCTGTAGGTGAGGTTCTGGACTCCCGGAGGCAAGATCATATCAAAGATCATAACAAATTGAGTACATAATTAATATGAATAATATATTTAAAAAAACAACAACGACAACAACATATAAGTGAACATGGCTGTATTGATTTACACTGCTATGGAACATAATCCATTTGACCAGAAAATCTTATGTGATAGTCTTATGCTGTTCACTGTTGACTTTTAGGGTTATTTATGTAGGTATCAGATTGTTTGTAAATAGGTTTGTGTAGTTTTATGTTGTACACTGTTCACTTTTAGTGTTATTTATGTCGGTGATAATAGCTCCTTCGTACGCTAATGTTTTATTGTTCTTAAAACCGACTCTAAATAAAGCTCTTACCTTATCTTATCTTATCTTATAAGTAGTAGTAAACTGCATGAGTTATAACGTAGGAAAATACTGGAATGGTGGGTAAATGACCCAAAATTATTTATTGAAAGCATCTTCCTCTAAATAAAACGCAATAACAACAAAACAATGATATATAACACAATAAAACGATTCAATGAAAACACTAAAATATAGACAAATTTAGCGATAACAAAGTGTACTCATACATTTATGAAAATTAATATATGTCTGAACATATTAAGCAAATCTTGGAGATCTTTGTGTCTGTTGAGCAACTGTCGACTTACATTTATTGATCTTCTCATTACTGCTGAATAAAACACCGAGGTGGTTGAATTCTCTCACAATTTCTGAAGCTGAACCTTCAAAGGAGAAATGGAATTGGGAATTAAAATTATACCGTTCCCATACACAATAACTTTGGAGCTATTAATCGTCAACTTCCACTGCTCGCCATAAACAGATAGGCTGTTTAAGGCAGATTGTAAACCTTCAGCGGTTTCGAAGAATACAGTATCATCAGCATAAAGCATGAGCAAAAGCTTCATATATACCTCAACCGAATTACCAAGAGATAACTCTATTGTTTTACTTATTATAAATTCTTCTAGATCATCAGCAAACAATGAAAATAAGAGAAGTGATAAGTTTTCACCTTGACTTACTCCCACATACGATCTGAACATTTCAGATCTATTTACAGAAACTTAATGACTTAATATTGTGGTACACATGCACAATAACACTGAGGAGCTCTCCAGAAACTTCATCATTTGGAACCATAGACCAGACCTACTAACTGTATGGGATGCCTTTGTATATAGCCAATAAATCCACAAAATAATTTCTTCTTCTTGGACCAAATACATCTACAAGAGATTTAAGAACAAATAACTGGTCCACAGTAGAGTGATACATTTCAATTAGGACTATGTGACGATCTAGCATAAAGGAGGCAACTCCACATTCAACACGGTTACAGATAACGGAGAGAGTGAGAGAGAGAAAGAAAGAATTAAGGGTTAACGTCGGGTAACGGGATTTCAACAAGTGATACCACTGGGAAAAGACAAGCGTAATTTATTCAATTCGTTCCCCTACAGGCCCAGTGGACTCAATTACAGAGATGATAACAACAAAACAATGATATATAACACAATAAAATGATTCACTGAAAACCCTAAAATGTAGACAAATTTGGATAAACATAATAAATTAGATAAGATATATTAATATATTAGAAATTAGAGATTCAAACAATTGTACAACTCGATAATTAGTTAATAAAGCAATAGGGCATTTTATTGTGAGTCGACTGCGCATGTGCAACCGGAAACCACAGGGGTTAGAGAAGTCGGAGTTTCACCAACTGACACCCCTGGAACCAGTCATACGCAAGAGCATTATGGTTGGACTGCGCATATGCAGCCTCCCTATCGAGAACGACAGGTGTTGAAGTCTCCGGGATTTCACAGAAGTTGAGCTGACCTGTATCCTTTCATCTTGTCTTTGACATTGGATCATGTTTAGACATGTTATGGTTTTTTCCATCACGTGCGGTATGACGTCACTTCCGGTCTGGGTGAATTGGGTGTGACCTGTGAACATGATAGGACATGTACTGACCTGTCTGTGGGATTTTTCCCTACAATGTCGTTCACCTTCGTGTTTTTTCGGTGCGAAAGGGTACGTCCGTGTCTTTTCGGTGAGGTCCGTGGGAACATGATAGGCCATGTACTGTCTGTGGGAGTTTTTCCCGCCAGAATTTCGCTGTCGTCTGCTTCGGGTGCATGTACGGACTTGTATGCCGTCCATTCATTTGAGTCGGGGAATTGGGGTCTCTACGGAAGGATTTTGAAAGTCATGGGTGGGTGTATGTAAAATGAGGATTTGTCTCGAAAATATAAAAAGCGGAACACGGACTTTACCTCTAAAATAGGGGAAAACCCCTATCAACTCTATCCCAAAGGGCTAATATCGGTTCCTGGCTTATCGGGTTCTGCCTGGATTGGGTGTATGTAAAATTAGGATCTGTCCCGGAAATATAAAAAGCGGAACACGGGCTTTACCCCTACAATAGAGGAAAACTCCTATCAACCCTATCCCAAAGAGCGAATATCGGTCCCTGGCTTATATCGGGGCCTGCTGAGAGGGAGGGGGAGTGGGTGTATGTAAATTTAGGATTTGTTCCGAAACTATAAAAAGCGGAACACGGACTTTACCCCTACAATAGAGGAAAACTCCTATTAACCCTATCCCAAAGGGAAAATATCGGTCCCTAGCTTATCGAGGCCTGCTGAGAGAGTGGGTGTATGTAAAATTAGGATTTGTCCCGAAAATATAAAAAGCGGAACATGGACTTTATCCCTACAATAGAGGAAAACACCTATCAACCCTATCCAAAAGGGCTAATATCGGTTTCCGGGCGTATCGGGGCCTGGGTGCATGGGTGGGTGCATGTAAAATCAGGATTTTTCCCGAAAATATAAAAAAACGGAACACGGACTTTATCCCCCTAAACTAGGAGAAAACCCCATCAAGGGCGTATATTGACTCCCATTGACCTTTTACCTCCAGTATAGAGTGCGTATATTCACTACCATTGACGTTTGACCTTAAAAATTTGCATATCGTGACCTTTGACAGCCAATCAGAAGCGAGTATTTTGACCTCGTCTGACTGTATACATGTACTGACTTGGTTCTGGGGTTTTTCCATCACGGTTGTGCGCAGGTGTATGACGTCACTTCCGGTCTGCGTGAATCGGGTGTGACCTATGGGATCCATGTACTGACTTGGTTCTGGGTATTTGCCATCACGAGGAGGTCACGTGATCAGTTCAAGGTCATATCCAGTATAGTGTGTGTATATTCACTACCATTGACCTTTGACCTAAAAAAATTGCATATCGTCACCTTTGACAGCCAATCGGAAGCGAGTATTTTGACCTCGTCTGACTGTATGGAATGCATGTACTGACTTGGTTCTGGGGTTTTCCATCATGTCGGGGACTTGGGATACCTACGGAAGGATTTTGCAAGTCATGTGTGGGTGTATGTAAAATGAGGATTTGTCTCGAAAATATAAAAAGCGGAACACGGACTTTACCTCTAAAATAGGGGAAAACCCCTATCAACTCTATCCCAAAGGGCTACTGTCGGTCCCTGGCTTATCGGGTTCTGCCTGGAGTGGGTGTATGTAAAATTAGGATTTGTGCCGAAAATATAAAAAGCGGAACATGGACTTTACCGCTAAAATAGGGGAAAACTCCTATCCCAAAGGGCTAATATCGATCCCAGCTTATCGGGACCTGCTGAGAGAGTGGGGGAGTGGGTGTATGTAAAATTAGGATTTGTCCCGAAACTATAAAAAGCGGAACACGGACTTTACCCCTACAAAAGAGGAACACTCCTATTAACCCTATCCTAAAGGGTAAATATCGGTCCCTAGCTTATCGGGGCCTGCTAAGAGAGTGGGTGTATGTAAAATTAGGATTTGTCCCGAAAATATAAAAAGCGGAACACGGACTTTATCCCTACAATAGAGGAAAACACCTATCAACCCTATCCAAAAGGGCTAATATCGGTTCCCGAGCTTATCGGGGCCTGGGTGCATGGGTGGATGCATGGGTGGGTGCATGTAAAATCAGGATTTTTCCCGAAAATATTAAAAAAACGGAATACGGACTTTACATTCATCAGTACGAGTAGTAGCGAAAGTGGATATTTTGGGGCAGTGAAGGAAGGTATTTGGGGTAGAGAGGGACCATCCTTGGTCCGAATGCGTCGTGTGAGGTGTCATCTTGTAGCAACGCCCGCCAACGCCAAGTTTAATGCTTCAACGCCCTGGTGAAATATCTCAGAAGCTCTGATTTTCTAGATATTCCATGGAATTGTCACAAATTCTTCGAAATGCAGTGACGTCCGTCGTTACGCCTTAACAGATCGGAGAGAGAACAACAACAACAACAAGGATGACACATGAGAGAACAACAACAACAAGAAGTTTTTTTTCATATAGTTTATTTTTCCCAATGTTACATCATACCCACGCTGGGGGAGCCGCTTTGGGTATGTTTACAACTCAAAAAAACTCTTGTCGAATCAGAGGGTACCATTTGCATCTGTTATATTCCTTCTTGTCCGTTAGATGTATTTTCGGCTGCTCTTGTCTGTCGCCATTTCAGAAAGTTCCATCTTCGGCCATGTTCGCTCTGAACCGTTTGTTCTAATCATCGTCGGGCAGGTCAGGATACCGTTGAGGTAACATCTCCTCAGATAGTTGTTTGCGCATTCTGAGTATCTATCAGTGCATGGGTGAATACATTCATCCGATGGGAAGATTCCGTAATTTGGTCACGAAAAACGTGACATAGGTGACCCTCTCCACTATCCACTTGGTGTTGGGGCGCTGTTCATAGGTCCATCTCAAGGGATCCAACTGGTGCACTTGGTCCAGCACAGGCTGTAGCGACGCCCGGTAATTGATGGTAAACGGTTGGTCAAATATCCGGAAGTTACTGCTCGGGTAAAAGTATCGGACTTGGCCTGTCTCCGGAGTCGGAATTTGTAGATATCTTGAATAGGGCGATGACGGTGGAAACAGTGCCGTATCATGGGCCAATGGCGCCGATAGATGTCACTCACTGGATGGGCGTCCTGTAAGTGATCCCTGGGAACATCCACCGCATCTTCCAGAAAATGTTCGATGTCGTCAGCCGTATGACTCGAAACCGTAACGCTGGGGTCCGGCTTGATATCCAGACCCTGCTGGACTGTGGGTATAGGCGAGCACTCCGTGATCGCATCACCAGTGGCATTCGTCTCCCCGGGTTCGTGTGGTCATATCATCCAAGTTGCCACATGAACAGGTACAATAAAAGCGTACCTGAGATACAACACATATCAAGAATCGTTAGATTCTTGATATGTGCTTTAGAATAGGTTAACCAGAAGACTATTCTGTGAAGTCATGTGACGCAGTCAGTATGTCGGCACCTCTTCCCACTTCCCTTATATGTGTTGTAATTCACTGGGTCTGACCTTCCGCGGCTCCACTTTAGTGGAAAGTTGTTGTCCAAACCGTAGAGACGGGGCATGAATCAAACGTTGGTGCTGTTTTAACCGACTGGGTCGTTTGAAGAGTCGCCCACAATCGTTACATTATACCGCCACACCCTCGTGGAGCGCCCTCTCATGGCGCAGTAAATTATCCTCCGATTGAATGACCGTGCGCAGATTATACAAGTATACCATGCATCGTTGTGGGTGGAGGCCTCGTGGCGTCGTAAACTTTCTATATGAGTAAACTGCTTCTGGCAAGATGTGCAAGATAACATTTCGGCTGTGGATCTGGAAATGATGAAGGCCGTACAAATTCTGGCTCTTATAGTCCAACATAGAAGTACCCGGATGTAGGCGCGGACGTCAGCGACAAGAACCCGGATGTACAAGAATCCGGATGTACCCGGATGTAAAAGTTCTCGGATGTTCAATTCACTTCGTCCACTGGAAAATCTCCTCTCTCCTCGTGCAAAGATCACACCCGGCCAAGGGTACACCTTCAAGGCAGGTCAGGCATCGCTGGCGATGGTAGCGGAGATCTCCGGGCTCTCCCCTGGTTGAGCTGTAACCCACACTGAAGAAATCATCAATCATTTCCATAGTTATGGGCGGGTATCTTTTGGTAACTCGGAGTCGGGTGGGAACCGCCACCTTTTCGTCAATCTTCAACGATTGCTCATCTGCCTTGGAATTGGCTGGCTTTTCCATTTGATCGGGACTGGTACAGGTTGCGAGAAATGTACATCTAACATGCGTGTTTCCGTATTTATAGTTAGAGGCAAGGTGACCATCCTATCGAGCAATCAGAAGCCATCATTTCAGAAGGTTTAATCTTCGTTCAGTGTAACCTAAACGTCTTCGGGCAATCCATGATACTGAAGCTCGAAGCTCTTACTTCTCTCATTCAACACTGAGATCAATCTCCTTCGGCTCTTCAATTTGCGGCGGCGAATCGACGTCCATGGGTTTCTCAGATGCATTCCCATAGAAACTAAAATATCCGGTCTCGAGAGTGGCGAGCGTGATCCGTGTATGACATTTCGGTGACGTCTCAATTGACTGGGATGCTTAAGGACTATATCACAATCCGCACATGTATGCATGGGTACTTCGTGTCGTGCACGTGTGTGACAACGCAAACTGTCCAGGCGATGAAAGCGCTTCGAGCAAGTTGCGCAAGAGAACATATCGGCTGTGGATCTGGAAATGATGAATGCCGTAAAAATTCCCGCTCTTATAGGCCAACATAGGAGTACCAGATGTTCTACAGTCAGGGATGTACAAGAACCCACCTAGCGTTGCCGCCGTCAACGATCAGCGTATAGACATATAGAGTATGTATGGCATGTTATGGTATTCATCAGTGCATGCGTGAAGCATTTAGCCTACGGTGTAGTCGGTCAGCTTGGTAACGAAAAACGTGACATTGGTCATCCTCTCTACGACCCACTGGGTGTTGGGGAGTTTTTGTTGGGCCCATTCCAAGGGGTCCACGGTGTCCAGTTTCTCTAGCATCGTCTGTAGCGACGTCTTATCCGTGATGGTAAACGGTTGGTCAAATACCCGGATGCTACTGCTCGGGTAAAAGTATCGGACTTGGTCTGCCTCCTTATGCTGTAGCACATAGCCAAACGCCAGATTCAACTTGAAGGTCGTACTTTGATCGTTGAAGATGGCTTCCACGTAGCTGCGTAGATGGGCGAGGTCGGTCAGTCGGATATTGTAGATATCTTGAATAGGCCGATGACGGTGGAAGCAGTGCCGGATCATGGGCCAATGGCGCCGATAGATGTCACTCGCTGGATGATCGTCGTGTAATAGATAGCTAGGAACATTTATGGGTTCGTCCGGGAAGTGTACTTTGCCCTCTACGTCGTACAAAATCTGGCTCAAGGTCTTGTCGTCGGAATTTGACTGTTGAATTATGGCGACATCATCATCATCATCATCATCATCATCATCATCATCATCGGCCCTCATGCGATGGGTAGGAGCTTCCTCTGTCTCCATACTGGTGCCTACGGGCTTCTCTACCAGCAAACGTGGCTGCGGAAGAGGGTGTCGTGTGCGTTGGTGTCGCAGCAACTGACTGGTCAGTTTGAAAAGCCGAACACATTTTTCGCATGGACGATTGGGTGGCCCATGAATTGAACGTTTATGGCGCTGTAAATGATCCGGGCGCTGAAACGACAGTGTACATATCGTACAGCTATACCGGGCGGTTCCGTCGTGCAGACGAGTGAATGATTTGGAGCATGTAGTACAAGTGAACATCTTGGTGGTTGACAAAGTATCTGATGAAACGGCTAGGCCGCTGCCCTTTTATAGCACGCTAGCTGGTGATCTATTTTTAGCACACTCAGTTCAACTACTCCCAAGTGGGGGCCCAAGATGTACTGGTGTACAACTGAACCGCGTTGCGCGCGCGCGCGTGTGTATGTATGGGCAGTGGATTTTACATCCGGGATCTTGTCAACATCCGGGTTTTCCAGTGGGTTTTC
Organism: Hanleya hanleyi; assembly: GCA_036873755.1. Lineage (NCBI taxonomy): Eukaryota > Metazoa > Mollusca > Polyplacophora > Lepidopleurida > Hanleyidae > Hanleya > Hanleya hanleyi. The sequence continues at coordinate 20,441 of JAVTVY010022348.1, forward strand.
CCCCTCGTTCTCCCATCTTCCATACGGGTACTGTGATTTTACATCCGGGTCCGCATCTTACCTCCGGGGTTTTCCATGTTTACTGTCACGTGTCCGGGACCGGAAGTTATTATAAGACAGGTGCCCCCCGAGCCCCGGAGCTCTTGAAGCTCGGAGCTCTTGGAGTGGTGTGCAAACACTGGTCAAACAGGGCTATACAGTCAAACACTGGTCAAACAGGGCTGTACTACCAAACACTGGTCAAACAGGGCTATACCACCAAACACTGGTCAAACAGGGCTACACCAGCAAACACTGGTCAAACAGGAAAGAGCGAGGAGAAATATTAGACCTGCCTCACTAACTGTATTGTAGATGTATTGATAATAAGAAGTTTGAGTATCTCTGATGAACCATATTGATGAACCATTATTATCCGGTATTCTGCAAGAGCATTTGGACACCTGTTGACCTGAATAATTTGCATATGACCTCTTCCGCTTCCGTTCACGTGACCGGAACTGACATTTGACCCTGCGCGCGCTAACAATACCGGATAAAAATTGCGCGCAGGGTCGAAGGTCAGTTCCGGTCACGTGAACGGAAGCGGAAGTGACCTCACAGAGGTCATATGCAAATTATTGAGGTCAACGTGTGTCCAAATGCTCTTGCAGAATACCGGATAATAATGGTGCGCATGGGTCAAAGATCACTTCCGTTCAATATGGTTCATCAGAGATACTCAAACTTCTTACTATCAATACATCTACAATACAGTTAGTGAGGCAGGTCAAATATTTCTCCTCAATCTTTCCTACTTGACCAGTGTTTGCTGGTGTAGCCCTGTTTGACCAGTGTTTGGTGGTATAGCCCTGTTTGACCAGTGTTTGGTGGTATAGCCCTGTTTGACCAGTGTTTGGTAGTATAGCCCTGTTTGACCAGTGTTTGACCGTATAGCCCTGTTTGACCAGTGTTTGGTTGTATAGCCCTCTTTGACTAGTGTTTGTACACCGCTCCAAGAGCTCCGGGGCTCGGGGCGCCACCTGTCTTGTAACAACTTCCGGTTCCGGACAAGTGACAGTAAACATGGAAAACCCCGGAGGTAAGATGCGGACCCGGATGTAAAACCAGGGTACCCGTATGGAAGATGGGGGAACGAGGGGAAAAACCCACTGGAAAACCCGGATGTTGACAAGGTCCCGGATGTAAAATCCACTGCCCATACCTACATACATACACACGCACGCGCGCAACGCGGTTCAGTTGTACACCAGTACATCTTGGGCCTCAACTCGGGAGTAGTTGAACTGAGTGTGCTAAAAATAGATCACCAGCTAGCGGGCTATAAAAGGGAAGCGGCCTGGCCGTTTCATCAGATACTCTGTCAATCACCAAGATGTTCACTTGTACTACGTGCTCCAAATCATTCACTCGTCTGCACGACTTGCGCCGCCATGAGGCTACCAAGCACGACGGAACCGCCCGGTATAGCTGTACGATATGTACACTGTCGCTTCAGCGCCCGGATCATTTACAGCGCCATAAACGTTCAATTCATGGGCCACCCAAGCGTCCATGCGAAAAATGTGGTCGGCTTTTCAAACTGCCCAGTCAGTTGCTGCGACACCAACGCACACGACACCCTGTTCAGCAGCCACGTTTGCTGGTAGAGAAGCCCGTAGGCACCAGTATCGAGACAGAGGGAGCTCCCACCCACCGCACGAGGGCCGATGATGATGATGTCGCCCTAATTCAACAGTCAAATTCCGACGACAAGACCTTGGGTCAGATTTTGTACGACGTGGAGAGCAAAGTACACTTCGCGGATGAACCCATAAATGTTCCTAGCGATCTGTTACACGAAGACCATCCAGTGAGTGACATCTATCGGCGCCATTGGCCCATGATACGGCACTGTTTCCACCGTCATCGCCCTATTCAAGATATCTACAATTTCCGACTGACCGACCTCGCCCGTTTACGCAGCTACGTGGAAGCCATCTTCAACGATCAAACTACGTCCTTCAAATTAAATCTGGCGTTTGGTTATGTGCTGCAGCATAAGGTGACAGACCAAGTCCGATACTTTTACCCGAGCAGTAACATCCGGAAATTTGACCAATCGTTTACCATCACGGATAGGGTGTCGCTAGAGACGATGCTGGAGAAACTGGACACCGTGGATGCCTTGGAATGGGCCCAACAACAACGTCCCAACACCAAGTGGACAGTGGAGAGGATGATCAATGTCACGTTTTTCGTTACCAAGCTGACCGACCACCCCAGCGGCTGAATGCTTCACCCATGCACTGATGAATACCATAACATACATACGTACATACCCTATATGTCTACATGCTGATCGTTGAATAGAGCTCAGTAAACACTTGTTCCTAATGTGACGGTGCGTTAAATAATAAATCATGGTGTTTTATATTTCAATTTGTTTGTTGCGAACATACTAAACCTACCCAGGGCGGCTCCCCCAGCCTGGGTATGATGTAACATTGGGGATAATAAACTGTATGAACATTGCTGAACGTGTTGTTATTCAAGACAACCGCTATCCGACTGTATAATACAGCGGAGCTCCGAGCTCCGGAGCTCTGACCCACGTGAGCTACCACCACCACCGGGCGTTGACGCCCGTCAACACCCGGTGGTGGTGTTGGTAGTGGTGGTGGTGTGTGGTGGTGTGTGGTGGTGGGGTTGGTGGTGGTGTGTGGTGGTGATGGTGTGTGGTGGTGAGGGGTAGTGTGTGTGGTGGTATTATTGGTGTGTGGTGGTGTCTGTCCCTCATCATTCCATATGTATTCGACGACTAATCAAAATTTCGATACCACTCGTACTGATGACATCACCAATGACGTCACAGATGACAAGGAAAGTTGTGGTCTACACCATGTACTTTCGCTACTACTCGTACTGATGACGTCACCGATGACGTCACAACAAAGATATGGTATAATGCATAACAGATATGGATGGTCCATCTCTACAACAAATAACTTCCTTCACTGCCCCAAAATGCCCACTTTGGCAACTACTCATACCGATGACGTCACCAATGACGTCACAGATGCTGTGCACATCCCGCAAATCGTGGAAAAAAATTGGCACTGAGCCAATTATAGAAGATGTTCTTTCGCTACTACTCGTACTGATGACGTCACCGATGACGTCACAGATGACGTCACAGATGCTGTGGACATCCCTCAAATGGAGTCTACACACCGAGAACGGCAAGATGACACTTCCCACGACGCATCCGGACGAAGGATGGTCCATCTCTACACCAAATACCTTCTTTCACTGCCCCAAAATGCTCACTTTGGCTACTACTCCTACTGATGACGTCACCAATGACATCACAGATGACGTGAACATCCCTCATATCGTGGTCTGCACCCCGAGAACTACAAGATGACACCGATGACGACGCATTCGGACCAATAGTGATCCATCTCTACACCAAATACCTTCTTTCACTACCCCAAAATGCCCTCTTTCGCTATTACTCGTACTGATGGCGTCACCGATGACGTCACAGATGACGTGGACATCCCTCAAATCGGGGTCTACACCCCGAAAACTGCAAGATGACTCCCCCCTCGACACATTCGGACCAACAGTGGTCCATCTCTACCCCAAACACACCCTCACGCTCCCCCAAAATGAGCACTTTTACTTACTACACTCAACTGCGCATGCGCACATTGACGAGACTTGCAATAAAAAACACGCTTCACTTTGACACCACCCACGACCCATTCGGACCAATAGTGGTCCATCTCTACCCCAAACACACTCCCCCACGCACCCCTCAAAATGCCTGCTTTCTATACTACGGCCAGACTACGCATGCACAGAAAATTGAAAACGGACGACATAAACAGTCGGATGCTCCTCCACGAGAGCTTCAAAGTAAGACCTCATACGACCCCATCAGACCACTAGGGGCTCACCTAGACCCCAAAACGTCTATTTCCATACCCTTGGTCTACCGCGCATGCGCAGAATGACGATATTCCAACCCCACACCCACCCCATCGGATGCCCCCTCACATATGCTTCACATTGATACCTCACTCAACTCCATCGGACCATTAGTGGCCCACCTAGACCCCAAAACGGCTATTTCCATACCCTTTGTCTACCGCGCATGCGCAGAATGACGATATTTCAACCCCACACCCAGCCCGTCGGATGGCCTTCACGAATGCTTCACATTGATACCTCATACGACTCCATCGGCCCACTAGTGGCCCACCTAGTCCCCAAAACGTCTATTTCCATACCCCTTGTCTACCGCGCATGCGCAGAATGACAATATTTCAACCCCACACCCAGCCCATCAGATGCGCCTTCACAAATGCTTCACATTGATACCTCATACGACTCCATCGACCCACTAGTGGCCCACCTAGACTCCAAAACGTCTATTTCCATACACTTTGTCTATAGATTTAATATACATTCCTAGTACCCGTCCTCTGCATGGCAGAACTGCACAACCCAGAACAAGTCTGGACATGCCTTGATCTCGGGGAGCCAGGTGTTCGGCACGTGAGCTCACTCACGCAGACGCCAGACCAGGTGTTCACGGTCGCCGCAACATTGTAGCGAACGGGCAACATTGTTGCAATTCGGAGAGCCAGGTGTTCGGCACGTGAACTCACTCACACAGACACGTAGGCACCAGACCAGGTGTTCACGATGCCGCAACATTGTAGCGAACGTGCAACAATGTTGCAATTCGGGGAGCCAGGTGTTCGGTGCAGACGTAAGCGAAATTCTGGCGCGAAAAACCCCTGAATGGATAGCAGACGATACACAGTGCGCTTTTTATAGTCTAACCGTACAGTGCCCGTATGAGGGCGCGACACCCCATTCACAGGTCAGTACATAAATTCCTATCATGTTCCCAGGTCACATCCCATTCACACAGACCCTCATACATTGACCATCCCCATACAGGCCTGTATATTGTATAATACAGACCTCTATTGTAGGGATAAAGTCCGTGTTCCGCTTTTTATATTTTTGGGGAAAAAATCCTAATTTTACATGCACCCACCCCATTGACTTGATCGGCAGACCCCGATAAGCCCGGGGACCGATATTAGCCTTTTTGGCTAGAGTTGATAGGGGTTTTCCCCTATTTTAGGGGTAAAGTCCGTATTCCGCTTTTTATATTTTCGAGAAAAAATCCTAATTTGACATGTACCCACCCAGGACTGGATGCCCCTTCACGAATGCTTCACTTTGATACCTCACTCGACCCAATCGGACCATGCAGCGTATTTGAAGTCTGGGGACTACTTTTTCTCCGCGGAAGCTTTTTTCCGCGACCGCATCACCACCAGACCACATCACCGTGGAAGAATACATGCCCTTGCCCACCACGTGACCTCCACATGACTTCCACATGAGACGGCGTCCTTTTGAGACGGCGCACTCTTTTGCTGGTTTTTGGCGGTACTATAATGCACTTGACCTCGACGCCAGATTCTTACGCCAGGTCAACTTACGTCTATATGCCCAATGTATACTACTGACGTTCAAGTCGATACTATTATTGATACAGCTCAAGGTCGATCCACCGAGACCGTTCAGCACCAGCGCATGCGTTATAATCTTATCACGCTCATAGATGACATCTAATGGGTGCCCGGGGTATGTCTCCTGCTGCATAAGAAGCAGACAGTACCCGAAAAGGATACCAACACAACTACCCGTGCCCAGAATCTGCTGATTCTGCATGAGGCGTTTCAAACCTTTATGAAGACGCAGCTGGAGACGGAAAATTATCTTCTTCAACCCCAACATAATGATGTCCGTCCATAGATGATCGACAATGCATAAGGCGTTGGGATAGGGCGTTAAGGTGTTGAGACTGGCGTAAAGGCGTAACGACAGGCGTTGACGGGCGTTACTGCATTTCGATGAATTAGTGTCAATTCCATGAAATGTCTACAAAAATCAGAGCTTCTGAGCTATTTCACCAGGGCGTTCAGGCGTTTAGCTCGGCGTTGGCGGGCGTTACTCTCTATAAAAGCAAGCCTCCTCCAAAAACGTACAGAGTCGACCTTCAACTGTCAACTTGTGTTATACATGCTCTGAGTGCGAACGCTCGTTCACCAGATATTATGATATGATGCGACACCAGAAGAAAAAACATGGGATTGAAGACTCCGTGGAACCCACTAAGGAGGCAGATAATAAAACCGAAACAGAAACTGCTAAGAGTCTATTGACTGATATTATGAGCTTGACCTCAGATAGTCAGCCTATGTCCTAGGGAAGTGAGGAAGAATCTACCTTTTGAGATCGTATGGTGTATGAGTCTATTTACTGAAACTGAGAGCTTGACCTCAGAAAGTCAGCCTACGTCCCAGGAGAAGTGAGGAAAAACTTACCTTTTGGGATCGTATTGTGCATGAAGCTATTAATACCCATGCTGCCGTAATCGAAGATGCCGGACAGGATAACTTACAAACGGCGTACATCCAAATGCGCTCGAGCATCAGGAAAACAGCCATGACCATCTAAGAACGGTATAGCCTGCTGCCGCTTGGAATGAATGGCGACCCCACGCACAGGTCCATCATGAAGACCATGCGTCACTTGGAAGAGGATATGGGGTTACCACCCACCGAGGCCCTGGAAAATGCAATCAGAATGCGCAAACAACTGGTTCAGGACACGCTGCCTCAACGGTACCCTGGACTGCCCGACGACGCTAAGGCCAAAAGCGACCCTGGTCGAAGATGGAACTTTCCCAAAGGACGGCTTAATTGAATTGTAAACATACCCAATGCGGCTCCCCCAGCTTGGGTATGATGTCACATTGGGGGAGAATAAACTAAATGAACACTTGTGAACGTATCGATCTGTCTTATGCCGGTGCTAGGGGCCGTGTGGTCATATCATCCAAGTTGCCACATGAACAGGTACAATAAAAGCGTACCGGAGATAAAACACATATCACGAATCGTTAGATTCTTGGTATATGCTTTAGAATAGATTAACTACTGTGAGGTCATGTGACTCTGTCAGTATGTCGGTACCTCTTCCCACTTGCCTTATATGCGTTGTAATTTCTGTCATCTGTATTACTTGTGCCTTGTAGTAACTACTAATGACACAATTGTCGCAATTACGAAAATTGCTTCATTAGCAGTTATCAGGTCGGCAGCTAATGACATCTGCATTGTGATAATAGCAGGCGAAAAAATTATAGCGAGCATGTTGACGCTTATTGTCACAACTGTGAACCAGTAATTATTTGAAACAGGAACATATCAGACATGATGTGTGACTAAATCTTTGATATACTTGCAATAGCAAACACTAATGATACAATTGTTATGATTGCGTTCTTATAGCCCGTTCATTTTAATCAGTCGTCTACTTTGGAGCTTCTCTGAAATAAGTAGTAAACTCTGTATAAATTTTCTTTTTTGCATTGTGTAGAACGAACTAAACTCTACAAAATGACTACCATTATTCCGTGATAATCATAATATTTCACGCTTGAAAGAACTTCGTAATTATCTCCATGTAAAACTTCAGTAGAGTTGCTTCAAATACCTGGGCTCAATCACATTATGGAGACGTCATAATATATTCGTGTTTACTAGCACAAAGGTCAACATTAATTGCAGGGAAGCACCTAAAAGGTGCGTGGACCCCTCAGCCTGTTTTTTTTTTAGTCAAGTCAGATCAGGGCTGCATCTAGAGCCAATTTAGTTCCGGAAAATGTATGGGCACCCAAAACTCAATTGAAACAAAAAACGAAAGTGTTGTTATTGCTGTTCAATTTGGAAGGATTTCTGAAGGAAATACTCCTAGAAAAAGCTTCTGGGAGCCTTAATATCGATCCGATTGCATAGCTGGGTATTGAACTTCATGTTAATAAACCTCTATTGACACAGGCCCACCCTTATCATTATTTAGGGGGGGGGGGCATAAGCTTCAGGTATGCAAACTGGTTCAAAATTGCCCAGAGTCAGGCTAAAAATGGGCTCTCCTAATCACTCGTTTTAAATAATTTCCAAGGTACAGTTACATGTTTGGTGACAAAAATTGAAGCATTATCTTGTACCAGTTAAATGTGTGGACACAAATATGGTTCATGCAAAAGTTTCAGGATAAATCATATGATGTAGAATCGAATGATTTGATAGCAAAATTCAAGAAAAATGTTGTCTTTCATTTAATAAGACGCGAAATTCAAACTAACAGGGGTTCGATACTGCAGGGATTCCCCTGCCAGTTATTTCATATTACACTTCTTAAATAAGATGTTTTGTGCAAAAGCTTTAGGATAAATCATATGACGTGGAGTAGAAGGATTTAATAACAAAATTGAAGAAAAATGTTGTCCTTCATTTAAGGCGACGCGAAATTTAAACTAACGGGTTCAATACTGCAGGGATTCCCCTGCCAGTTATTCCGTATTATACTTCTGAAATAAAATATGGTTTGCGCAAAAGCTTTCGGGTAAATCGATGTAGCAAAATTGAAGAAAAATGTTGTCCTTCATTTAAGGCGACGCAAAATTCAAACCTAACAGGGGTTCGATACTGCGCGAATCCCCCGCCGGTTATTTCCTCTTGTACTTCTGAAATAAAATGTCACCAACCTGTTAGTTATTACAATAAAGGATTATATTGTAGGTGATTCAGCATGCGTGTGTGTGAAAAAACAATGTACACTGCATCTCATACATATCAAATGAGGCTGAGAAACTGTTGATAGGTAAAAGTCCACAACTTTAACATTTAGTGCCCCAGCTGTGGGGAAATCCTCTCGAGGGAAGTGCATAAGTTGAACAAGTGTAGCATCATACAAGCTCCAAGAATATATGGGAACTGGGGGGTTCCATCCAATGATAATCTTGAATCTTGAATGGACCAGGCTTTCTTGTATCAGAGAACCTTCAAAAGTCACAATGAAACATGCAACCAAGGGTTCCCGATGGGCATAGATAACAGTGCATAAGCTGAGCCATCAATAAATAATAAAAAAATAATTAAAAATCACAAAAACATTATAGCCATCTGCAAATCTAATCATTTCATCAGTCAACATTCTGGAAGCTCTCATCAAAGTTTGGTCAGGCCCGACTTGATAGATCTGCAGATATTCAGCGGACAAAAACACATGTTGACGGACGGACGGACGGACGCTAGGACGGACGGACGTACGTACATGGCAACGACAAGACCCCACAACCCTATGGGCTGAGGGGTAACAATGCCGTGTACGGTCGTAGAGGTGTGTGCGGTGTATCACTCAGCAATTTCTCTGGGCATGGGATATAAGCGACACTTCCACGGACCGCCGGTTATTACTTTTTACGGCATCAATGACCTTTGTCACAGTAGACATGAATATATTATGACGTCTCTCTTTTTAATTGAGACCCGGCACATTAAACAGCTGCACTGAAGTTTCATATGAATAAAATTACAAAATTATTTCAAGCGAGATTTATTATCGATATCATGGGAAAACCGTAGTCATTTTGTAGAGGTCAGTTTGTTATACACGTTGCAAAAAAGAAAATTTATGCAGAGTTAACTATCGATTTTTGACATCTGCAAAGTACACGACTAATTAAAATGGACAGACTTTATTGTCACTGCTGTGAAGTAATATCGAACTCAGGTCCGTCTCACAATGATGGTACAAAATTCGGATATCACTTGGAATACAAACACGATGGTCCAAATGATGTTCTTTAGCCCTTCATTTCAATCTTGTGTGAGTATTTGAGCATTCCGATCAAAAGGCCAAACCTGCTACTCATTTACTACTTTTTACGCATGGGAACAACTGAACTCCAAATGCAACATTATCCGTGAAACAGATTTCATTGAAAAACATTCGTGAATTCTAACTCATGAAAACGTTCAGTGGAACTGCTATCACTGGCTGTATCAATTTTGCCTGTAATCGTGTTGCCCGGCAACATATCTTCAGGGCTGTACCAGGTTTACTGAGCGGTTCGCCTTCACTCAAAAGGGCACATCATGGGGTTCGCTGTATGGGAAAAGCAAATAGTTCCTTCAGTGTTTGGCAAAAACATCATATGAGAAAAATATATAAAACGAAAGGGGGTTCGCTGATTGGAAGGATTTCGCCGGAAATTCAAAAAAGGTCACATAATCACCGTCATAGCTGAGAAGCTTCATATTAATACCTGGATGACACGGAAAACCCTTTTATTGTTTAAACTGGGTATCCTCTGATGTATCAAACCAGGTCAAAATTGCCGAGCTGCTAACGTTGGTTTTTTTATCCTCGTTTTAAATAATTTCCATACAGTACACGTTGGTGAAGTTGAAGCATTGTCTTGTGTAAATGGTGGTTGAAATACCAGTCGTCGATGGATTCACTGCTGATGAAATTAGTGTATCGGTTAGTAATTGACTGCATTCAACATAACATTCTGTTCAGATCAAAACATATTTCCGTATTCATTTAAGGCGACGCGAAATTTAAACTAACGGGTTCAATACTGCAGGGATTCCCCTGCCAGTTATTCCGTATTATACTTCTGAAATAAAATATGGTTTGCGCAAAAGCTTTCGGGTAAATCGATGTAGCAAAATTGAAGAAAAATGTTGTCCTTCATTTAAGGCGACGCAAAATTCAAACCTAACAGGGGTTCGATACTGCGCGAATCCCCCGCCGGTTATTTCCTCTTGTACTTCTGAAATAAAATGTCACCAACCTGTTAGTTATTACAATAAAGGATTATATTGTAGGTGATTCAGCATGCGTGTGTGTGAAAAAACAATGTACACTGCATCTCATACATATCAAATGAGGCTGAGAAACTGTTGATAGGTAAAAGTCCACAACTTTAACATTTAGTGCCCCAGCTGTGGGGAAATCCTCTCGAGGGAAGTGCATAAGTTGAACAAGTGTAGCATCATGCAAGCTCCAAGAATATATGGGAACTGGGGGGTTCCATCCAATGATAATCTTGAATCTTGAATGGACCAGGCTTTCTTGTATCAGAGAACCTTCAAAAGTCACAATGAAACATGCAACCAAGGGTTCCCGATGGGCATAGATAACAGTGCATAAGCTGAGCCATCAATAAATAATAAAAAAATAATTAAAAATCACAAAAACATCATAGCCATCTGCAAATCTAATCATTTCATCAGTCAACATTCTGGAAGCTCTCATCAAAGTTTGGTCAGGCCCGACTTGATAGATCTGCAGATATTCAGCGGACAAAAACACATGTTGACGGACGGACGGACGTACGTACATGGCAACGACAAGACCCCACAACCCTATGGGCTGAGGGGTAACAATGCCGTGTACGGTCGTAGAGGTGTGTGCGGTTTATCACTCAGCAATTTCTCTGGGCATGGGATATAAGCGACACTTCCACGGACCGCCGGTTATTACTTTTTACGGCATCAATGACCTTTGTCACAGTAGACATGAATATATTATGACGTCTCTCTTTTTAATTGAGACCCGGCACATTAAACAGCTGCACTGAAGTTTCATATGAATAAAATTACAAAATTATTTCAAGCGAGATTTATTATCGATATCATGGGAAAATCGTAGTCATTTTGTAGAGGTCAGTTTGTTATACACGTTGCAAAAAAGAAAATTTATGCAGAGTTAACTATTGATTTTTGACAAGCTCCAAAGTACACGACTAATTAAAATGGACAGACTTTAGTTGTCGACTGCATGCCGAGTCGCTAGCTAATATCGCAACTCAGAGTCCGTCTCTACAATGGGTTATGGCTACAAAATTCGGCATATCACACGGGACCCACAAACTGGACGATGGTCCAAATGCCACTGTTCTTTAGCCCTTCACATTTCAATTTACTTGTGTGAGTATTTGAGCATTCCGATCAAACAGGCCAAGACCTGCTACTCATGGTTACTACTACTATGGTTACGCATGGGATACAACTGAACTCCAGAGCTATGCAAGCATCAGTCCCAGAAGACAGATTTCATAAAATGAAAAACATGCTGGGTGAATTCTAACGTCACGAAAAGGCGTTCCTTGTGGAACTGCAATCTATCACTGGCTGTATCAATTTTGCCTGTGAAGTCGTGTTGCCCGGCAGGGCATATCTTCAGGGCTGTAGCCAGGATTTACTGAGGGGCGGTTCGCCTTCACTCCAAAAGGGCACATCATGGGGTTCGCTGTATGGGAAAAGGGGCAAATAGGGGGTTCGCTTCAGTGTTTGAAAAGAGCATTTATATGAGAAAAATATATAAAATTCCGAAAGGGGGGTTCGCCCGAACCCAGAAACCCCCCCTTGGCTACGGGCCTGATCTTCGCCGCCTGATAGATTCAACAAAAGGTGTATCACATAATCACCGTCATATTTGCTTGAATAAAGAAGCTAGAGCCGATATTAATACCTGGAATGTATTTCAACGGAAAATCCCTTTTATTGTCTCCAAACTGGGTATCCTCTGATGTGATCAAACCAGATCAAATTGCTTTTTCGATGCTGCTGGTACGTTGAGTTTTTTTTATCCTCATGGATAGCCCAAGAATGGCCGATGCATCTTGCCCATACACATACACGTCATGGTGAAGTTGTTCCCTATTGTGCTTGTGATAATATGGCCATGGTTGAAATACCAGTCGTCGATGGATTCACTGCTGATGAAATTAGTGTATCGGTTAGTAATTGACTGCATTCAACATAACATTCTGTTCAGATCAAAACATATTTCCGTACGATATATAACGTTATTTCTGACAAGAGTTTACAATTTCAGGAAGCGCTGTCACTAGCCCCTTGGCTCAATCGTTCGCCGCACTCTGTTGCTGACTCTTTGTCGCACTCAATCTGTTGCTGAGTCTGTTGTTGATTCTTTGAAGCAGATATCTAAAGCTCTTTTGACGGCTTCGTTTGTTGAGTCTTTCTTGAATGTTCTCCGTCATCGGTACAGTTGGTTTCCTTCATAGCATTCTTGCATTTCCACAAGTATGCACCCTCCACAGGTTATACATTCGTATCGGCTGTGGCTGCAGTAAACGACTCTGCTCAGTCATTCCTTGCCAAAAAGCAGCTCACAGGCATGCCAAAATTATACGGTCAGCCGGATATCAGGCTGCCGATAACTAAGGATATTGTCCATAAGCTTGTAACGTGTGCCGGGCCGGTCAATGAACGGGACGCAGCTGAGCTAGGTCTCGTTATATGGTAGCGTACAAGCTGTCAACTAGAGATTCACTTCGACCTGTCACCTTGTCTGGATAGAGAAAGTAGGGGAGTGTAGAGACAACCAAGTCTGATATAGAGTCAATTAATTTGCAATAATATTCAGTTAAGTATACAGGATGATCATGAGTAAAGATGTGAATATGTACAGTTATCATATACATGCGCCGCGTAAAGGGCGGCCTGGTTGCTGGCCCTTCTCCCACGGTATTGATCGTAGGGGCGGCCTGGCTGCTGGCCCCTCTCTTGATATGGAATGTCGTTGAAGCGAGGCCGAGGATAGCGGCTCGACGTCCTTCTTTCTCCCGGCTGTTGGAGCGAGGATACGTCTGCTTCTCCTTGTGAGAAATCCCCTCTACAGGAAGGTTCGTCTTCCCGCCGTGGATATGTCCGTTCTTCCTCAGTTGTAACCTGTCTTGCGAGGATGCTTCCCCAGAAAGTCCCCTGAATGTGTCGTAGCTTCTTACCGTGGATATGACCGTCTCCCCCTCGCAGGTACGTATTTTCCTAGAGATAGACTCGTCTTCCCGCCGTGGATACGTCTGTTTACCTTGCAGGTACGTATTCCCTTCTACAGGTCGGTTCGTCTTCCCTCCGTGGATACGTCTGTCTTCACCTGATTTGTACGTATCGGCGATGCCACTTCTTCCGTGTGATTATTATCTCACCCTAGGTTCGTCTAATAACCGTGGTCTTGGCTGATTTCTATCCAGGCGTAGTCTGGCTTGCGAGGATCCTCTCCTCAGGATGTATTCGGCTAGATGATGTGGTCTAATATTACGTCTCTGGCAGCGAATCTGTCTGTAACAGTTTTGAGATGCTGCTTCGGTGGCGCGCTCATAGGCACCGTAAACGGCCCAGACTGAGGTACTCACGACGACCGATAAAACAGACTTCCTTCGATAGACTTCCTTCAACGTCTCAGATCACATCAAATTGCCCTGCTTCCCCTCACAGGTTGGTACCAGTTTTCTGTCACCCGTTTCACGGTGAGAACGCTCTCAGACAGCGTTATGCCTCTCCACCGTGAACACTTCAGGGCCCCCAACACATAAGCTGGCTTGTGAGAGTGACTTCTTCCTTCGAGCTCCAATCAGGTAGGTACAGTTGGATCCTAGGTATCGCCAGTGCGGTATAGTGCTCCCATGTATCAGCAGCCCAATTCCATAACCCTTGGAATATTACCAGTCGCCCGAACGCAGCCCAGCATTCGCCGACAACAATGCTGCTCAATACCCTTCACTAATACAACAGACACTGGACTTCCTATGTTCCCTCTTCTTCGTACAGGCACCGTCCACCGATTACACGTCTCCGCATGCAATACACTGTTCAGTCTACAAGCCCAATAGAAGAGTCTAGTTACCTGGTTGCAGTTCAGATCCGAAGTGATTTCCATTGATTGAAATTGTAGTTTAAGGGCCGCTTCCCATTCGGATTTCGCGGCCCATTAACTCAATGTTTTATTTGAATTTCGCGGTACATTTCTTTGTTTTTGGAATATCTTTTCCAGCGCTAAATATATAAATAAATAAATGAATAAATAAATAATAAATAACAATGAGAGATTAGTAGGAGATATAAATAGAAGTAAATAAGAATCGCTATGTACAAGTTCGTAAGTCTCTTTCTGGTTTTTGGTTAAGTTATACTGGTAAATATGAGTTCACTGTAATCGCGTGGATGATTCCTTTGTCTTGGTACCCCTTTGTACGCACAAAGCCGTCCAGAAAAAAACTGGGAGAACCATGGGCGTCTTCAGGATTTTTCGAATCGACTTCCCTAACGAAGCCCTTGGGAACAGGGTGGGTTCTTCCAGAAATCTGTGCCTGTAACAATTGCTTGGAGTGTGAATTGGGGCACAGGACGGCAGGTCTACGTCCTATATTGCGTGAAAGTCAAAGGATCATATGTTGTGTTAAGGCGTCAGTTCGGTGTCATCTATGGGGTAGCGTGAGTAGTAGGGAGAGGGCACGAAGGCCCCCATTTTCCAGGGAGGTAACTCTTGGTGCCCTTTTTCCAGGTTTAAGGTATAGGGGACGCCACATCGCCTTTCACCTCTGTGGCGTCTGTGGCGCCAGGGGGCGCCACCAGCTCAAGGTCACGTGGAGGTCAAAAGTAGTTCCGGCAACCTTTAACCTTTGTATTCCTCCGCGGACAGAACGTAGTCCCATGTCAAGTGACTTCCAATGTTAATGTATACGGGGAATGCCTAAAAGAGTATGGGAATAGACGTTTTGTGCCCGGGGTGGGTCCCTAGTGGACCGATTGGGTCGAGTGAGGTATCAAAGTGAAGCATTCGTGAAGGGGCATCCAGACATGGGTGGGTGTATGTAAAATTAGGATTTTTTCCCGAAACTATAAAAAGCGGAACACGGACTTTACCCCTAAACTAGGGGAAAACACTTATCAACCCTAGCCAAAAGGGCTAATATCGGTCTCCGGACTTATCGGGGCCTGCCTATCAAGTCGATGGGGTGGGTGCATGTAAAATTAGGATTTGTCCCCGAAACTATAAAAAGCGGAACACGGACTTTACCCCTAATCTAGGGGAAAACCCCTATCAACCCTAGCCAAAAGGGCTAATATCGGTCCCCGGGCTTATCGGGGCCTGCCTATCAAGTCAATGGGGTGGGTGCATGTAAAATTAGGATTTTTTCCCGAAACTATAAAAAGCGGAACACGGACTTTACCCCTACAATAGGGGTCTGTATTATACAATATAAGGGAAAATGCCTGTATGGGGTATGGGGATGGTCAATTTTTTTTCGTGGGCTTTACTATGGCTTGTGGGGTCTCGTTTTTCTCGTTTCGCCAAGAAAATGACAATGGGGAGGGTCCCGGAGCGAATCGGTGAAATTTTTGGGAAAAGTCACCGAGGTCTGTATATAGGCTGGCTGTATGGGGGTATAGGTTCAACCTGGGAAATTCACACACGTTCATTGTGATATGGGTTGGATGGACTTGTTTTTCACGTCTCGTCATTTAGAACACGATGGGAAGGGTCCCGGAGCGAAACGGTGAAATTTTTGGAAAAGTACCATATAGCCCATATAGCCCCATACTGGCTATGGGGATATAGGTCCATCCTGGGAAATTCACACACGTTCATTGTGATATGGGTTGTGGGGTCTTGTTTTTCTCGTCTCGTCATTTAGAACACGATGGGAGGGGTCCCGGAGCGAAGCGGTGACATTTTTGGAAAAAGTTCACCGAGGCCTGGGTAGGCCCATAGGCCTATACTGCATGGCTATGGAGGTATAGGTCCATACGGGGTGAACGTTTTGGGGTCTAGGTGAGCCCCTTATGATCCTATGGTGTCGTATGAGGTCTTATTTTGAAGCTCCCGTCGAGTTTGTAATGTATCGACTAATGGTTCGTCCGTGTGCAATAGTCTGCGCATGCGCAGTCTGGCCGTAGTATAGAAAGCCGGCATGTTGGGGGGTATGTGGGGGTGTGTTTGGGGTAGAGATAGACCACTATGGGTCCAAATGGGTTGTGGGATGTGTCAAAGTGAAGCTTGTGTGGGGTAGAATCAGAATGGCGTGGTTTTAAGTGCAAGTCGCGCCAATCTGCGCATGCGCAGTTGGGTGTAGTAAGTAAAGTGGCCATTTTGGGGGTGCGTGGAGGTGTGTTTGCGGTAGAGAGGGATCATCCTTGGTCCGATTGTGTCGTGGGAGGTGTTATCTTGTAGCTCTCGGGGTGTACATCCCGATTTGAGGGATGTTCACGTCATCTGTGACGTCATCGGTGACGTCATCAGTAGGAGTAGTAGCGAAAGTGGGCATTTTGGGGCAGTGAAGGAAGGTATTTGGTGTAGAGATGGACCATCCATATCTGTCACACATTATACCACATCTTTGTTGTGTTATACCACATCTGTCCTGCATTATACCATATATGTCCTGTATTATACCATACTTGTCCTATGTTATACAATATCTGTCCTGTATTATACCAAATCTGTTCTGTATTGTACCCTATTTATTCTCTATTATACCAAATCTGCCCTGTATTATACAGTATCTGTCCTGTATTATACCAAATCTGTGCTGTATTATACCAAATCTGTGCTGTATTATACAATATCTGTCCTGTGTTATACCATATCTGTCCTGTATTATACAATATCTGTCCTGTATTATACAATATCTGTCCAGTATTCTGCAATATATGTTCTGTATTATACCAAATCTGTCCTGTATTGTACAGTATCTGTCCTGTATTGTACCATATATTTCCTGTTATTATACCATATCTGCTCTGTATTATACAATATTTCTCCTCTATTATACAATATATGTGCTGCATTTTACCATATCTGTCCTGTATTGTACCATATATGTCCTGTGTTATACCAAATCTGTGCTGTATTATACAACATTTGCCCTCTATTATACCATATCTGTGCTGTATTATACCATATCTGTCCTGAATTATACCATATCTGTGATGTATTATGCAATATCTGTCCTGTGTTATACAATATCTGTCCTGTATTATACCAAATCTGTCCTGTTTTGTACCATATTTGTCCTGTATTATACAATATATGTTCTGTATTATACCAAATCTGCGCTGTATTATATAGTATCTGTCCTGTATTATACCAAATCTGTGCTGTATTATACAATATATGTTCTGTATTATACCAAATCTGTCCTGTATTATACGGTATATGTCCTGTATTATACCAAATCTGTGCTGTATTATACCATATATGTCCTGTATTGTACCATATATGCCCTGTATTATACAATATATGTTCTGTATTGTACAATCGGATAGCCGTTGTCGTGAATAACAACAAGTCCAGCAATGTTCATACAGTTTATTATCCCCAATGTTACATCATACCCAGGCTGCGGGAGCCGCCCTGGGCATGTTTGGTATGTTCACAGCAAAACAAATTGAAATATCAAACACCAAGTTTTATTATTTAACGCACCGTCACATTAGGTACAAGTGTTTACTGAGCTCAAGTCAACGAAAAAACATGTAGACATATAGAGTATGTACGGCATGTTATGGTATTGGTCACCTTCTCCACTGTCCACTTGGTGTTGGGGCGTTGTTGTTGGGCCCATTCCAAGGGATCCACGGTGTCCAGTTTCTTCAGCATTGTCTCTAGCGACACTCGGTTAATGATGGTAAACGGTTGGTCAAATACCTGGATGTTCCTGCTCAGGTAAAAGTATCGGGCTTGGACTGTCTCCTTATGCTGCAGCACATAACCAAACGCCAGATTCAATCTGAAGGCCGTAGTTTGGTCGTTGAAGATGGCTTCCACGTAGCTACGTAGACGGGCGAGGTCGGTCAGTCGGAAATTGTAGATATCTTGAATAGGGCGATGACGATTGAAACATTGCCGTATCATGGACCAATGGCGCCGATAGATGTCACTCACTGGATGGGCGTCCTGTAAGAGATCGCTAGGAACATTTATGGGCTCGTCCAGAAAATGTTCGATGTTGTCAGGCGTATGACTCGAAACCGTAACGGTGGGGTCCGGCTGGATATCCAGGCTCTTCTGAACTGTGGGTATAGGCGGGCTCTCCGTCATCGCATCACCAGTGGCGTTCGTCTCCCCGGGCTCATCTTCACTGGGTCTGACCTTCCGCGGCTCCTCTTCAGTGGAAAGTTGTCGCCCAAACCGTAGAGACGGGGCATGAATCAAACGCTGATGGCGTCTTAACTGACTGCGTCGTTTGAAGAGTTGACCACAATCCTTACAGTGTTCCGTCGCGCCCTCGTGGAATGAGCGTTCGTGGCGCAGTAAAGGATCCTTCCGATTAAATGACCGTGCGCAGGTTATACAAGTATACAGTCCTTCGTTGTGGGCGGCCGTGTCGTGGCGACGTAAATTGTCTAGACGAGTAAACTGTTTCTGGCAAGTTGTGCAAGTGAACATCTTGGTGGTTGACAGAGTGTCTGATGAAACGGCCAGGCCGCTTCCCTTTTATAGGACGCTAGCTGGTGATCTATTTTTAGCACACTCAGTTCAACTATCCCCAAGTCGAGGGCCGAGCCGTGACATCTTCAGTAACCTCCGTGTCTCTTCGGGCAACTCCTTGACATCTTCGGTCACCTCCGTGTCTCTTCGGTCACCTCCGTAACTATCCGGCTGTTCCCGTGTAAACCCGGATGGATCTCCGTGTCTCTTCGGTGACCTCCGGGACATCTTCGGTCACCTCCGTGTCTCTTCGGTCACCTCCGTACCGTCAACGATCAGCATGTAGACATATAGAGTATGTACGGCATGTTATGGTATTCATCAGTGCATGAGTGACGCATTCAGCCGATGGGGTGGTCGGTCAGCTTGGTAACGAAAAACGTAACATTGGTCACACTCTCCACTGTCCACTTGGTGTTGGGGCGTTGTTGTTGGGCCCATTCCAAGGGATCCACGGTGTCCAGTTTCTCCAGCATCGTCTCTAGCGACACTCGGTTAATGATGGTAAGCGGTTGGTCAAATACCCGGATGTTACTGCTCGGGTAAAAATATCGGGCTGCTTGGTCTGTGTCCTTATGCTGCAGCACATAACCAAACGCCAGATTCAACTTGAAGACCGTAGTTTGATCGTTGAAGATGGCTTTCACGTAACTGCGTAGGCGGGTGAGGTTGGTCAGTCGGAAATTGTAGATATCTTGAATGGGCGGTAGAAACAGTGCCGGATCATGGCCAATGGCGCCGATAGATGTCACTCACTGGATGGTCTTCGTGTAACAGATCGCTAGGAGCATTTATGGGTTCGTCCACGAAGTGTACTTTGCCCTCCACGTCGTACAAAATCTGGCCCAAGGTCTTGTCGTCGGAATTTGACTGTTGAATTAGGGCGACATCATCATCGACCCTCGTGCGATGGGTGGGAGTTCCCCCTGTTTCGATATTGATGCCTACGGGCTATTCTACCTGCAAACGTGGCTGCGGAACAGGGTGTCGTGTGCGTTGGTGTCGCAGCAACTGACTGGTCAGTTTGAAAAGCCAACCACGTTCTTCGCATGGACGCTTGGGTACTTCATGGCGTGCACGTGTGTGGCGCTGTAAATGATCCGGGCGCTGAAACGACAGTGTACATATCGTACAGCTATACCGGGCGGATCCTTCGTGCTTGGTAGCCTCATGGCGGCGCAAGTCGTGCAGACGAGTGAATGATTTCGAGCACGTAGTACAAGTGAACATCTTGGTGGTTGACAGAGTGTCTGATGAAACGGCCAGGCCGCTTCCCTTTTATAGCACGCTAGCTGGTATCATGTTCGGGCACCTCCGTGTCTCTTCGGTGATCTCTGTGACATCTTCGGTGACCTCCGTGTCTTTTCGGGAAGGGACCGAAGAGACTCGGAAGTGAACGACATTGTGGGAAAAACCCCACAGACAGGTCAGTGCATGTGCTATCATGTTCACACTCCGTCACCGAAAAGACACGGACTGAAGATGGCGGACCTCGCCCGGGGGTGGTGGTGGTGGTGGGAGCTCCCGTGTGGCAGAGCTCTTGGGACCGAAGAGACTCGGAAGTGAACGACATTGTGGGAAAAACCCCACAGACAGGTCAGTACATGTGCTATCATGTTCACACTCCGTCACCGAAAAGACACGGACTGAAGATGGCGGACCTCGCCCGGTGGTGGTGGTGGGAGCTCCCGTGTGGCAGAGCTCTTGGATCGGAGCTCTTGGAGCTAAAAGCGTGTGGAGCTCAGAGCTCGGAAGTGACATTTGCATATGACCTCTGTGAGGTCACTTCCGCTTCCGTTCACGTGACCGGAACTGACCTTTGACCCCGGCGCGCAATTTTATCCGGTATTGTTAGCTCCCACCACCACCACCAGCCGAGGTCCGCCATCTTCAGTCCGTGTCTTTTCGGTGGCGGAGTGTGAACATGATAGCACATGTACTGACCTGTCTGTGGGGTTTTTCCCACAATGTCGTTCACTTCCGAGTCTATTCGGTCCCTTCCCGAAAAGACACGGAGGTCACCGAAGATGTCACGGAGATCACCGAAGAGACACGGAGGTGCCCGAACATGATACCAGCTAGCGTGCTATAAAAGGGAAGCGGCCTGGCCGTTTCATCAGACACTCTGTCAACCACCAAGATGTTCACTTGTACTACGTGCTCGAAATCATTCACTCGTCTGCACGACTTGCGCCGCCATGAGGCTACCAAGCACGAAGGAACCGCCCGGTATAGCTGTACGATATGTACACTGTCGTTTCAGCGCCCGGATCATTTACAGCGCCACACACGTGCACGCCATGAAGTACCCAAGCGTCCATGCGAAGAATGTGGTCGGCTTTTCAAACTGACCAGTCAGTTGCTGCGACACCAACGCACACGACACCCTGTTCCGCAGCCACGTTTGCAGATAGAAGAGCCCGTAGGCATCAATATCGAAACAGGGGGAACTCCCACCCATCGCACGAGGGCCGATGATGATGTCGCCCTAATTCAACAGTCAAATTCCGACGACAAGACCTTGGGCCAGATTTTGTACGACGTGGAGGGCAAAGTACACTTCGTGGACGAACCCATAAATGCTCCTAGCGATCTGTTACACGAAGACCATCCAGTGAGTGACATCTATCGGCGCCATTGGCCCATGATCCGGCACTGTTTCTACCGTCATCGCCCTATTCAAGATATCTACAATTTCCGACTGACCGACCTCGCCCGTCTACGCTGCTACGTGGAAGCCATCTTCAACGATCAAACTACGGCCTTCAAGTTGAATCTGGCGTTTGGTTATGTGCTGCAGCATAAGGACACAGACCAAGGCCGATATTTTTACCCGAGCAGTAACATCCGGGTATTTGACCAACCGTTTACCATCACTAACCGGGCGTCAGAGACGATGCTGGAGAAACTGGACACCGTGAATCCCTTGGAATGGGCCCAACAACAACGCCCCAACACCAAGTGGACAGTGGAGAAGGTGACCAATGCCACGTTTTTCGTTACCAAGCTGACCGACCACCCCGATCGGCTGAATGCGTCACTCATGCACTGATGAATACCATAACATGCCGTACATACTCTATATGTCTACATGCTGATCGTTGACGGTACGGAGGTGACCGAAGAGACACGGAGGTGACCGAAGATGTCCCGGAGGTCACCGAAGAGACACGGAGATCCATCCGGGTTTACACGGGAACAGCCGGGTAGTTACGGAGGTGACAGAAGAGACACGGAGGTGATCGAAGATGTCACGGAGGTGCCCGAAGAGAAACGGAGGTTACCGAAGATGTCACGGCTCGGCCCTCGACTTGGGGATAGTTGAACTGAGTGTGCTAAAAATAGATCACCAGCTAGCGTGCTATAAAAGGGAAGCGGCCTGGCCGTTTCATCAGACACTCTGTCAACCACCAAGATGTTCACTTGCACAACTTGCCAGAAGCGGTTTACTCGTCTGCACGACTTGCGCCGCCACAAGGCCTCCACCCACAACGATGCACGGTATACTTGTATAACCTGCGCACGGTCATTTAATCGGAAGGATCCTTTACTGCGCCACGAACGCTTATTCCACGAGGGCGCGACGGAACACTGTAAGGATTGTGGTCAACTCTTCAAACGACGCAGTCAGTTAAGACGCCATCAGCGTTTGATCCATGTCCCGTCTCTACGGTTTGAGCGACAACTTTCCACTGAAGAGGAGCCGCGGAAGGTCAGACCCAGTGAAGATGAGCCAGGGGAGACGAACGCCACTGGTGATGCGATGACGGAGAGCCCGCCTATACCCACAGTTCAGAAGAGCGTGGATATCCAGCCGGATCCCACCGTTACGGTTTCGAGTCATACGCTTCACAACATCGAACATTTCCTGGACGAGCCCATAAATGTTCCTAGCGATCTGTTACAGGACGCCCATCCAGTGAGTGACATCTATCGGCGCCATTGGTCCATGATACGGCAATGTTTCAACCGTCATCGCCCTATTCAAGATATCTACAATTTCCGACTGACCGACCTCGCCCGTCTACGTAGCTACGTGGAAGCCATCTTCAACGACCAAACTACGGCCTTCA
Organism: Hanleya hanleyi; assembly: GCA_036873755.1. NCBI lineage: Eukaryota > Metazoa > Mollusca > Polyplacophora > Lepidopleurida > Hanleyidae > Hanleya > Hanleya hanleyi. The sequence goes on from JAVTVY010022348.1 coordinate 43,684, forward strand.
GATTGAATCTGGCGTTTGGTTATGTGCTGCAGCATAAGGAGACAGTCCAAGTCCGATACTTTTACCCGAGCAGGAACATCCAGGTATTTGACCAACCGTTTACCATCATTAACCGAGTGTCGCTAGAGACGATGCTGAAGAAACAGGACACCGTGGATCCCTTGGAATGGGCCCAACAACAACGCCCCAACACCAAGTGGACAGTGGAGAAGGTGACCAATGTTACCTTTTTCGTTACCAAGCTGACCGACCACCCCATCGGCTGAATGCTTCACCCATGCACTGATGAATACCATAACATGCTGTACATACTCTATATGTCTACATGCTGATCGTTGACTTGAGCTCAGTAAACACTTGTACCTAATGTGACGGTGCGTTAAATAATAAAACATGGTGTTTGATATTTTAATTTGTTTTGCTGTGAATATACCAAACATGCCCAGGGCGGCTCCCCCAGCCTGGGTATGATGTAACATTGGGGATAATAAACTGTATGAACATTGCTGAACTTGTTGTTATTCACGACAACGGCTATCCGATTGTACAATACAGAACATATATTGTATAATACAGGGCATATATGGTACAATACAGGACATATATGGTATAATACAGCACAGATTTGGTATAATACAGGACATATACCGTATAATACAGGACAGATTTGGTATAATACAGAACATATATTGTATAATACAGCACAGATTTGGTATAATACAGGACAGATACTGTATAATACAGCACAGATTTGGTATAATACAGAACATATAGTGTATAATACAGGACAAATATGGTACAAAACAGGACAGATTTGGTATAATACAGGACAGATATTGTATAACACAGGACAGATATTGCATAATACAGCACAGATATGGTATAATTCAGGACAGATATGGTATAATACAGCACAGATATGGTATAATAGAGGGCAAATATTGTATAATACAGCACAGATTTGGTATAATACAGGACATATATGGTACAATACAGGACAGATATGGTATAATGCAGCACAGATATAGTATAATAGAGGAGAAATATTGTATAATACAGAGCAGATATGGTATAATACAGGACATATGGTACAATACAGGACAGATACTGTATAATACAGGACAGATTTGGTATAATACAGAACATATATTGCAGAATACTGGACAGATATTGTATAATACAGGACAGATATTGTATAATACAGCACAGATATGGTATAACACAGGACAGATATTGTATAATACAGCACAGATTTGGTATAATACAGCACAGATTTGGTATAATACAGGACAGATACTGTATAATACAGGGCAGATTTGGTATAATACAGGACATATATGGTATAATAGAGAATAAATAGGGTACAATACAGAACAGATTCGGTATAATACAGGACAGATATTGTATAACATAGGACAGGTATGGTATAATACAGGACATATATGGTATAATGCAGGACAGATGTGATATAACACAACAAAGATGTGGTATAATGTGTGACAGATATGGATGGTCCATCTCTACACCAAATACCTTCCTTCACTGCCCCAAAATGCCCACTTTCGCTACTACTCCTAGATGACTCGAACATCCCTCAAATCGGGATGTACACCCCGAGAGCTACAAGATAACACCTCCCACGACACAATCGGACCAAGGATGGTGCCTCTGTACCCCAAACACACCTCCACGCACCCCCAAAATGGCCACTTTACTTACTACACCCAACTGCGCATGCGCAGATTGACGCGACTTGCACTTAAAAACACGCCATTCTGACTCTACCCCACACAAGCTGCACTTTGACACATCCCACAACCCATTTGGACCCATAGTGGTCCATCTCTACCCCAAACACACCCCCACATACCCCCCAACATGCCTGCTTTCTATACTACGGCCAGACTGCGCATGCGCAGACTATTGCACACGGACGAACCATTAGTCGATACATTACAAACTCCACGGGAGCTTCAAAATAAGACCTCATACGACACCATAGGATCATAAGGGGCTCACCTAGACCCCAAAACGTTCACCCCGTATGGACCTATACCTCCATAGCCATGCAGTATAGGCCTATGGGCCTACCCAGGCCTCGGTGAACTTTTCCAAAAATTTCACCGCTTCGCTCCGGGACCCCTCCCATCGTGTTCTAAATGACGACACGAGAAAAACAAGACCCCACAACCCATATCACAATGAACGTGTGTGAATTTCCCAGGATGGACCTATATCCCCATAGCCAGCCTATGGGCCTACCCAGGCCTCGGTGAGCTTTTTCCAAAAATTTCACCGTTTCGCTCCGGGACCCTTTACATCGTGTTCTAAATGACGAGACGAGAAAAACAAGACCCCACAACCCATATCACAATGAACGTGTGTGAATTTCCCAGGATGGACCTATACCCCCATATAGCCAGCCTATAGGCCTATATACAGACCTCGGTGACTTTTCCCAAAAAATTCACCGATTCGCTCCGGGACTCTTCCCATTGTCATTTTCTTGGCGAAACGAGAAAAACGAGACCCCACAAGCCATAGTAAAGCCCACGAAAAAAATTGACCATCCCCATACCCCATACAGGCATTTTCCCTTATATTGTATAATACAGACCCCTATTGTAGGGGTAAAGTCCGTGTTCCGCTTTTTATAGTTTCGGGAAAAAATCCTAATTTTACATGCACCCACCCCATTGACTTGATAGGCAGGCCCCGATAAGCCCGGGGACCGATATTAGCCCTTTTGGCTAGGGTTGATAGGGGTTTTCCCCCATTTTAGGGGTAAAGTCCGTGTTCCGCTTTTTATAGTTTCGGGAAAAAATCCTAATTTTACATGCACCTACCCCATTGACTTGACAGGGAGGCCCCGATAAGCCCGGGGACCGATATTAGCCCTTTTGGCTAGGGTTGATAGGGGTTTTCCCCTAGATTAGGGGTAAAGTCCGTGTTCCGCTTTCTATAGTTTCGGGGACAAATCCTAATTTTACATGCACCCACCCCATTGACTTGATAGGCAGGCCCCGATAAGCCCGGAGACCGATATTAACCCTTTTGGCTAGGGTTGATAAGTGTTTTCCCCTAGTTTTGGGGTAAAGTCCGTGTTCCGCATTTTATAGTTTCGGGAAAAAAATCCTAATTTTACATACTCCCGCCCATGTCTGGATGCCCCTTCACGAATGCTTCACTTTGATACCTCACTCGACCCAATCGGTCCACTAGGGACCCACCCCGGGCACAGAACGTCTATTCCCATACTCTTTTAGGCATTCCCCGTATACATTAACATTGGAAGTCACTTGACATGGGACTACGTTCTGTCCGCGGAGGAATACAAAGGTTAAAGGTTGCCGGAACTACTTTTGACCTCCACGTGACCTTGAGCTGGTGGCGCCCCCTGGCGCCACAGAGGTGAAAGGCGATGTGGCGTCCCCTATACCTTTAACCTGGAAAAAAGGGCACCAAGAGTTACCTCCCTGGAAAATGGGGGCCTTCGTGCCCTCTCCCTACTACTAGCGTGTCGGTGTGGTTTAGGATTTGGTGTTCTGGTTATTCAGTTCGGTGACATCTATGGGGTAGCGTGTCTGGCGTGGTATAGGATCGAGTATTCTGATTCTGGACGTTCTTATGGACCGACGATGATGATCTTCATCATGTTCATCTCCATTTCTGAAAGTATATGATGAAAAAGTGTGTAGTATTCATTTTTGTGAGTGACATTATTTGTGTGCATGTTTGTTTCTTGGACGTGTGCTAATGATTTATGTCCTTGATTGTTGAATTGGTAGCGGCCTTTAGGTTTTAGAGACGAATGTGGTTACCGGCCCACACGGAACATGGTATCTCCGGCGCCCACATTGCCTATTTTATTGCGAAAGAGAAATTTTTGGCCAATATTGTCGCAGGGATGCAGGGATGTTGATTGGTCTTGGCCTCCGATTTTTGAGACTAATGTGGCAACCGGCCCACACGGAACATGGTATCTCCGGTGCCCACATTGCCTATATTTTATTCCAAAAGAGAAATTTTGGCCAATGCTGACATAGTTAGTTAGTGATGCGCATGCACGGGGGTAGTGTTAGATACTGGAATAATAGCCAGCAGTTTTGATAAAATTGATTAAGGACTTGAATACCTGTTTTCTAATGGGGGGCTTAGGGTTTAATATCGCTGGTAATGTTAAGGGAGTGTTGAATTTTTTTAATTCGTTTCTAAGTGCCTCGCGTTGTGGGTAGTGTTTTGGGCATTCAAGTAGGACATGTTCTATTGTTTCTTCTACATTGTTGCATGCGGTACAGAGTGGTGAGGTGTTTTTCAGAAGCATGGACAGATGTGATTTAAGTCCGGTTTTGCCTAGTCTTAATCTTGTGATGATGCGGTCATCACGCTTATTGTCTAACTGGAATCCTTGGACTTGTCTTTTCTCTCCATCAAGAATCTTATGTAACCATCGTCCACGTTCTTCTTCGTTCCATTCCTTTTGCCACTTGCTATCTATTTTGCGTCTAATGATAGTGTTGAGTTCTTTACATCCTAATCCTATTGGCACATCGTGTGTAGTTTTGGCAAGACTGTCTTTGGCAGTTTTATCGGCTGTTTCGTTGCCTCTGACGTTGACATGCGCGGGTACCCATGCTAAAATGGCGTCTATACCCTCGTTGTGTATTTGTGTACAGATACATTCTATTTTGTGTATGAGATCAGGTCTACTGTCAGATATAGAATTTTCAATGGATGCGAGTCCACTAAGGGAGTCACTGAGTATCACCGCACGGGTTGGTTTGTGCTCGATGATCCATTCGAGAGCCTCAATTATAGCAATCAGTTCACTAGTGTAAACAGACATATTGTCTGAAAGGTTGAAACCATTTTGTATGTTGAGCTCAGGTATAACAAAAGCTGATCCTGTGTTATTCCATCCGTCTGTATAGATTTTTAAGTAATTTTTCCAGTTTTGGTTGATATATTCAAGGGTGGTGGCTCTTATCAAGTCTGGGTTGTCCTTCTTTGTGAGGTAGTCATGTATACTTGTGTCCACGTGGGGCGACTCTAATTCCCAGGGTGGCCTAGTGATTTTGTCTGTGTCGCAGATGTGTGCGATGGGAATTTCGTGTTCTTGGAATAGCTTATTAACGGTGTAGCCGAGGGGGGCGGAGTCTTTTTCCCAGTTTTTCTTTAAATATTCATATTCGCTTTTATCTTCAAAAATTTTGTGGCATGGGTGATTATCGCCCTTAGCTCTAGTTTTTCCAGCATATTTCAGGGACAGTTCCTCTCGTCTGAAACGAAGAGGTTTCTCATTGGTTTCTATTTGAAGACTACATAGGGCGATTCCCTTGAAAGCGCCAGTAGCTATTTTTAGAGCAGGATATTGAATGCTGTCTAAGTGAAGTGATTTCCATGCCTGATCTCCGCCTTTTATACACATCAGGCCACGTACATGCAACGTCTAGTTGCCCGTATGAAATCTCACACTTTCCCGCAGCGCCATCTGCACTATCCAGTCAAAGACAACTCACACCATTGTACAGTTTAGGAACGATAACTCCAAACGTTATCACAGAGCAGACTTTTGGGGAATTCCCGATTTCTAGTTTCACTTTCGTTACCGCTGATTATATCGATGTATAAAGTTTGCACAGTTTCTTTGTCAACGGGAACATTAGATAGCATTCTCCGTTGATACAACAGACCAGGATGGACATAAATACTGGACGGTAAGTTCATTCAGTCATATATCTGTCGTATACCCGTATTTATGTTGAGCGTTGTGGCATCATCTAGACCCCGATTTTCGTCACATTTCCGGGTTGGCGTGTACTCTTCATTCCAGACTTGCGCTTCGGTTCGGGCTTCTGTTTAGTCCTGATTTAACGTTTAGGGGATACCAAAATTCGTTACAAGCTATTTGATGCTATTAGTCAGAGAGCCAGGGTGGTGAAATGACGTTCCCGTAACCATTTTCTCCTGAATATCTACAACCTGTTTTAATATGTCAAGGACAGCTATGCACATTTGTTCTGACCGGTTGTCAGTTCCTAGGTGTGTGCATTGGATTTTTATGGCAATAAACGTAAAAATCTCAGCATAAAATACTCAAATTTAGAAAATATTTTTAACTCTAATATTTTTCACTGAAAATCCACAAACAATGCACCGAATTATGCATATTTACCACAGGTAACACCCCAATACCGAATGGCACAAGGTCCGTCAAGGGTGTTCGAGTATGCACCAATAACATATCGAAAACCGGCCAAAAATCACATTTTTCATTATTTGTATTGGAACATTATTGGTGAACCTGTCACGACCATTATACTCAGATACATAAAACAGATATTAATATTTACCCCAATTATTAGGTTCCACAATGAAGTATTTTCCATTCATATAACCTATCTAATGCCTGAGCAATTAGACAAAAAATTACCCCACCCCCCTAAATCAGATTCCCTCATCAAATTCAGCATATTTACTGTTAATCACTGACGCACTCTTCTTTCGAACAATTTTGTTCGAAATGTTGAAACACATATAATTTTGTCTTCAGCTAAGTCTGTTTGGTCAGTGTGGTGTAAATTTTTATGACACCACAGCGAAGTGTATTCTCATCGTAGGTTTATATCAGCAGGTAAATTGACATATTATCTTTCAAACTACCATAATAAACCTTCATTGACAATGCGCATCTTAACGCCTCGGTCTTTGGGTAAAACTATACCCCGACCCCCAAGTTTCAATTGCACACCCATATTAGTATCGTTACAGTTTATAGCGGACAGTCTCTTCCCATGTACCATTTTCTAGAGAATCTTGTAACACTGATAAATTTGTCATTAAATAAGGTCGTTTGAATTTTACAGTAAATGTTTCTTGGCATCACAGCCAAATGTTTTCCCCATAGGGATACACCAGTACCTCAAATATCCTAGCTATTATTCAGTATCGGAGTCACTGTCGTCAGCCGTTATGTGCGGATTGTTCGGGTTTAGACAGGACAGCGAACAGATACATCCCAATGAGCACTGCATCTGCTTCTGGACACTGTGTGAAGAGATGTTCGTATACACACCCACTTTCTCTGGGTGTTCTAACCTACCTGAATATAGGAGTTATTATAACATCACTATATGTACTAACATGTACCCCAGAGCAGTTGTTTCGGATAATTTCGGGAATATATCTTATGTATATCGCAGGCATATCTCTCATCAGGGGCCAAGCCTAATCATGAATATATATTTAATTATTCGCGATATATACTCTCATATTCTTGTAGATATAGTGATGCCGGTATTATCTACGGGGTGAAATCTTATATTATTTTAGATTTACACTCCTCTTCTTCTTCTTAACTCTTGTCCGTGCTGCACACGTTGTGTAATCGTTTTTTAATTTCGATTCACGCATGTCTTGTTTTTTCTCTTCTTTCTTGCTGACGGTTCTTGTCAAGTGACATTGTATTTTAGCAATATACTTCATGGACTGGCACGATCCCGGCATGGTCGTCAGGCGAATCGGATTATGCGTCGAAAACATCTACCTCAACAATCGGGCCTGATAGCATATTCTTACTATTTCTCAAGTCAGGTGTCGAAACATGGATCCCACTTAAAGAGATATTTAGTACAGTGCATGTTCATTTCATATGTCAGCCGCTGCCTGCATTCCGTCTCTCAATGGTAGTAGTCTGTGGAAACATCTAACACTGTTGCAAGCCGTCAGTTGAATGATCCATGTGTGTAGAGATGTTCAAATACACACCCACTTTCTCGGGGTGTTCTGACCCATGTGTGAAGAGATGTTCAAATACACACCCACTTTCTCGGGGTGTTCTGACCCATGTGTGAAGAGATGTTCAAATACACACCCACTTTCTCGGGGTGTTCTGGCCCATGTGTGAAGAGATGTTCAAATACACACCCACTTTCTCGGGGTGTTCTGACCCATGTGTGAAGAAATGTTCAAATACACACCCACTTTCTCGGGGTGTTCTGACCCATGTGTGAAGAGATGTTCAAATACACACCCACTTTCTCGGGGTGTTCTGACCCATGTGTGAAGAGATGTTCAAATACAAGCGTCTAGTCCGTCATTCATAATTCAGCCGTCGTCCATTAATGAATATCCGCGTCCATAATCCAAAGACCTATTCCATATCCATATAGTATTAGCACCAAATTCAAAAAAGACAATCATAGTATACATAAACATAGGCTAGTTTCCTGCAAGAGAGAAGCGGTCAACAGTTTTCAACAGTTCCAAAAATATCAAATCCGTATCGCTGATCAGTATCCTTAATCCATAATAATCGTTCTAAAGTCGTTATCTAGAGAATGATGTATCTCAGTCACGCTTTGATTATGACTGTTCATATGAGCACCATGAGGATCTTGAAGTACGGCCCCTACACACCCACTTTCTCGGGGTGTTCTGACCCATGTGTGAAATGATGTTCAAATACACACCCAATTTCTCGGGGTGTTCTGACCCATGTGTGAAGAGGTGTTCATATACACACCCACTTCCTCTGGGTGTTCTGATCCGTTGTTTCGGATATTTATTTGTCTCTCATTCAACCATGTTTTGTCATCCTTCATTATGAGATGTGAAGCTGGCTGTTGTCAACAAGATCAAGTATACTCTCATTATAACCACGTGCGTACCAGTCGTGAAGAGGTAGGCCAGTTGTCCACGTATAGATCTACACGCTGAGCTTGAGAGGATTGTAACATGCAATGCCTTCTGCAGTGAGTGTCGGCGATTTGTTATAACCAATTAGATTATTGGCGCAATTTAGCGACTGGGCCCTTCCACCTGAAGTTGTCGACGCATAATCGTTTTTCACGTCTCGTCATTTAGAACACGATGGGAAGGGTCCTGGAGCGAAACGGTGAAATTTTTGGAAAAAGTCACCGAGGCCTGGGTAGGCCCATAGGCCTATACTGCATGGCTATGGGTGTATAGGTCCATACGGGGTGGACGTTTTGGGATCTAGGTGGGCCACTAATGGCCCGATGGGGTCGAGTGAGGTATCAATGTGAAGCCTATGTGAGGGGGCAACCGATGGGATGGATGTGGGGTAGGAATATCGTCATTCTGCGCATGCGCAATAGACAAAGTGTATGGAAATAGACGTTTTGGGATCTAGGGGAGCCACTAGTGGGCCGATTGGATCGAGTGAGGTATCAATGTGAAGCCTATGTGAGGGGGCATCTGATGGGGTGAGTGCGGGGTTGAAATATCGTCACTCTGCGCATGCGCAGTGGACAAAGGGTATGGAAATAGACGTTTTGGGGTCTAGGTGGGCCACTAGTGGACCGATGGGATCGAGTGAGGTATCCATGTGAAGCCTATGTGAGGGGGCTAGACTAGGGTGTCGTTTCCATTCTGCTGCGCAGGTCACGTGGGTTGTGACGTCACTTCCGGGTTTCACCTCCAAACCCAGAAGAGTTCCAATGTTCTCTTAGACGTCCGGATGTTCAACCTCCGGGGTTTTTCCCGGCCCGGCCCGGCCCGCCCCGGCCGCAGCGCGCGCGCGCGGGGGTGATCTGATGCCGCAGCGCGCGCGGGTTATCCGGAAGTGCGTGGGTGAATCCGCAGCGCGCGCGCCCATGAAGACCCTCATACATACCCCAATGCAGGCGCAGACGTGATGTGCCCGGATGATAGACACGGACGATGCCGAGAAAAACACATACAACACGTCACATACAGTCGCCCCCTCAAGACCCTCATATATACCCGAAAAGATACGGACGTTACCGAAAAGACACGGACGTTACCGAAAAGACACGGACTTTACCGAAAAGACACGGACTTTACCGAAAAGGGGGTCGAGTGAGGTATCAATGTGAAGCCTATGTGAGGGGGCAACCGATGGGATGGATGTGGGGTAGGAATATCGTCATTCTGCGCATGCGCAATAGACAAAGTGTATGGAAATAGACGTTTTGGGATCTAGGGGAGCCACTAGTGGGCCGATTGGATCGAGTGAGGTATCAATGTGAAGCCTATGTGAGGGGGCATCTGATGGGGTGAGTGCGGGGTTGAAATATCGTCACTCTGCGCATGCGCAGTGGACAAAGGGTATGGAAATAGACGTTTTGGGGTCTAGGTGGGCCACTAGTGGACCGATGGGATCGAGTGAGGTATCCATGTGAAGCCTAGGTGAGGGGGCTAGACTAGGGTGTCGTTTCCATACTGCTGCGCAGGTCACGTGGGTTGTGACGTCACTTCCGGGTTTCACCTCCAAACCCAGAAGAGTTCCAATGTTCTCTTAGACGTCCGGATGTTCAACCTCCGGGGTTTTTCCCGGCCCGGCCCGGCCCGCCCCGGCCGCAGCGCGCGCGCGCGGGGGTGATCTGATGCCACAGCGCGCGCGGGTTATCCGGAAGTGCGTGGGTGAATCCGCAGCGCGCGCGCCCATGAAGACCCTCATACATACCCCAATGCAGGCGCAGACGTGATGTGCCCGGATGATAGACACGGACGATGCCGAGAAAAACACATACAACACGTCACATACAGTCGCCCCCTCAAGACCCTCATATATACCCGAAAAGATACGGACGTTACCGAAAAGACACGGACGTTACCGAAAAGACACGGACTTTACCGAAAAGACACGGACTTTACCGAAAAGACACGGACGTACCCGAAAAGACACGAAGGTGAACGACATTGTGAAAAAAATCCATAGCAGCCAGGTTAGTACATGCATTCCTATGATGTTCACAGGTTACGCCCATTCACGAAGGGCCGTCACAGGGCGTAGTAGAAAAAAGCGCATTTCTAACCTTATTGACCTTTACACTATAAAGCCACCTCTCTAACCGTTCGCTTTTCATTCCCCACCATGGCAGCGTGCGGAACAGAGCTTGCGTTATTCCAACTGACGTCCGACGTCTACCTCATCGTCAATGACGATCACCTGGAGCTGGTCCAAGACGCACCGCAGAAGGTGAAGATTTTGTTATCGCTATCAGGCTGGACTCTATTGACACGATTGTTACAGGGAAAAGACCCCGAAAGGGATTTCATGCACGTGGAAGTCGGCGTGCACATACGCACTGCTGGAGAGGATTCCCTTTTTCCCCGGTTGGAACAGAGTGGAGGTACCTATATCACACTCTGTCCACCCTTATGGATGGCACTGAAAGATGTACTCCCCGAGGTGGATGACTTACTACACCCCGAGGTGAAAGAAGGGACTGTGGCTACCCGGAGGCTTACACCTGGCTGCACCCTATTGTTGTACCCCAAACGAGTGGACCTCGTCGATAGCGGACTTAGGTGTTGGTGTACGACTGAACCCAAAGCGCACGTCTCTTTGTCACCGGAAGGATGGACTACCTTGAAACGGGTGTTGTTGGGTGACCTGCACGGTGATAGCATTCACCTGTGTGACGACGTCTACATTTTCTGCGGTCCCTCTTTCGCTCGACTCCTCTGTCTGAACGACGGTGGTTTTACCCTGGACTCCGATCTATGGACGGCTTTGGAACAAGTAGTCCCCATTGTCGATAAGGTACTATCTCTATAGGAGCCACATAACCCATCAGAATAGTACGTATCCCGTAGAGCTACATCTAGCCGCGCATGTGTGACATGGTCTATAAAACACGTCCCTCTGGATCCCACACCTTCATTTCTACGGTTGCAGAGCCATGACGGAGATCCAGCCCTATGCGACTCGCATTTTACAGCATGCCACCGTGGTTAATTCACTCACGGGTTACCGAACAGTGGTCCGGTCCATGTTTGCAGATGGCGACGACAATGAGGGGCGACGCCAGATCCTTAACGAGTTCACAGAAGCGGTCCTCGACACAGTGCACTCGATGGAGAGGTGTGCCATCACTTACCACTACTGGACTATGACAGCCATTCTTGATGCTCGGGCTATGGACCACGAGCGCTCAGGCCGGAACCAGCGACGGCTGGTGGCCTCACATATAGTTTGTGCCCTATTGACCCTGGCGCTGTGGCATTGACAGTGGGACCTCACCATAAATACGAGGGTCAGACAGAGTGTGTGTCATTCACCGTTCGTCATTGGATCAAGCATGTCACCAGTCCTACGAGCCATCCTTCCCCTTACACCCCGGGTGGGGTTACAGGTCTATGAAGATAAAGTCACCCTCGTGGAAGACCGTGGAGATGTTTGCTGGTCGCGCGCTCAGACCGTATCGAATACGGTTACGCTACACCGTGACGGCTGGACCAAATTTAAACGGGTGTTGAGCGGCGAGCTCGACGGACACCTCATCCACATAGACAATGCCATCTACGTACACCGTGGACCCTTCTTCCCACGCCTGGGCCGCTACCAAGACCCTACGTGAGCCTTCACCCTAGACCCCGATCTGTGGACAGCCTTCGAGAAAGTGGTGCCCATCGTGGACCAGCTGTTTACACCGGACGAGCGGTCATCAGACGACTTGGAGTGGGCTCGTGCCCTGAGAGAAGCAGCGGCAGAACCCAATGAACAAATGTCTAGCCATGAACCAGACGACGATACCATTGATTACCCGGCTAGACTGTCAGCCCAGTGACATGACCACCCGATCCTTTGATCTCACGGGGTTCTCCCTATAAATACGAGAGACACTCAAATCTGGTACCATTCACGTACTGACCATGACGGAGCATATAATACTGGCGTATCTCAGCTTGACCCCCGAGGTTTTCCTGCACGTGTATGGGGATACGATCGATATCATGGAGGAGGTGGGAGACAGCTGTGATGCGGACCCTACACAACCGTGCCCGGCCCACATTCGTCGGTCCCGGGAGGGCTGGACCAAATTCAAACGGGTGATGTCTGGTGAACTGGACGGCGACCTCATCCACTTGTGTCACGATGTGTACATCCGACGCGGCCCTTTCTTTGCTCAATTGGCTCGGCTAGATGGGGGTACAGTGCATTTTACCCTTCACCCTGATCTATGGTCTGCATTGGAAGATGCCGTGGTAGATGTGGATCAAGTGCTTATCAAGCGGTCATCAGACGAGTTGGACTGGTCATTTACCATGGAAACGGTGGAAGCCAACGAAGAAAATCAGAAACTCCGGCCCAAGATATACCCGTTATAAATAAACGATAGAGCCAGGGTCCATCATCATTTGTCACCATGAAGCGCTGGGAGAAGGTGTTGGATAACTTATACTACAGTCCCGACAGTCCGGCGGCCTATAGTGCATTGTCGGCTCTCTATCGAGCGGCCAAACCCCAGGGGATACAACGTGCCCAAGTCCGAGATTGGTTAAGAAAACAAGACACCTATACCTTACATCGATCTATCCGTCGCCATTTTCTGCGGAACCGGGTCATCGTGGGAGGAATAGATGCCCAGTGGCAAGCGGATTTGGTATATATGAGCGCCTTTGCCAAACACAACGATGGGAATCGATATATCTTGACGTGCATCGATATCCTATCCAAGTATGCGTGGGTGGTACCCATCCGGACGAAAACGGGGGCGAATCTCATAGCGGCGTTCAAAGACATCTTCAAGACCGGGCGCAAACCTTTGTATTTGCAAACCGACGAAGGCACGGAATTCCTCAACAGATCGTTCCAACAGTTTCTGAAGGCCCAGAAGGTGTTTTTCTTCCATACGTACAACGAGACCAAGGCTTCCGTGGTGGAAAGGTTCAACAGGACATTCAAAGGCCGCATGTATAAATATTTCACCTATAAGAATACAAGGCGGTACATCGATGTTCTCCCGAAACTTGTGAGTGGTTACAATCGAGCCTATCACCGGAGTATAGAGAGAGCCCCCCATTACCGTGACCCAACGTAATGAAGCCCACGTCCGGCGTGTCTTGTACCCCAGGCAATCGCAGCGAACGACGAAGGCGGTGTATAAGGTCGGGGACCCTGTACGGATCAGTAAAGTCAAAGAAAATTTGAGAAAAGTTACTTGCCCAACTGCAGCGATGAGCACTTCCTGATTAAACGGCGCCTACCCCGACATCAGCGAGTCTATGAACTGGAAGAGCTTCAAGGGGAACCGTTGCTAGGGACGTTTTACGAGACGGAATTACAGCCTGTCGTAAAAACACAGCAAGACTACTACACGGTGGAGCAGATTTTGAAAACGGAACGTCGACGTGGCAAACTGTTTCATTTCGTCAAATGGCAAGGCTGGCCCAGTTCCTTCAATTCCTGGGTCGCTGCCAACCAGGTGAAACGACTATAAAGCCAGACACCACTACCGTCATCCTTCATTCCACGTTCGACCACGGTGCTATGGACAAACAGCAGCTGCCTCTGAACACAGCGTCTCCCAAAACGCGCAAAGCGCAAGTGGGCTTTGTGGTGATAGTGCTAACCCTGCTGAGTGTGTTGTACGGAGGTGTGTTTTACGACGTAGCCTATGTCAGCACGCTACTTAACCAACTGAGAACACCAGCCATCAGTGAAACCAGTCTACAGATAGCACCAGTCAACCCCGTATCGAGCCCAGTCACCACCACACCCCGTGTACAAGCCACGTCGAGTTCCACACCAAGTATACAGTCAACATCTACACCAAGTACACCAAGTACGTCTGAAGACCCACCGGATTTCATCCCTCACAGTGAACAGACGACGACCGACGTTGTACCCACCACCATCATCACTCGCAGTGAACAGACAACGACGCCCGACGTTGTACCCAACACCACCACTCCAGTTCACTCGTACGAAATTTACAAGAGCGGGTTACCACGACAGCGGATACACCTCGAACCATGGACCCTCGGTGGCAGCATCCCTTCACTTGCGTTATCGCAGGACCGACGGGCTCCGGCAAAACGCACTTCGTCCGGAAGCTCCTTCAACACACCGACAGCATGATCACCCCACCCATTGCCCGAGTCGTGTGGTGTTACGGAGAATGGCAGGAAGCGTATGCAGCAATGCCCCACATCACGTTCGTGAAAGGCCTACCCAACCTGGCCGACTTGGAACCCGACTCCTTGGTGGTTCTGGATGATCTCATGGCGGAGACGGATGCGCGGGTCACTCAACTCTTTACCAAAGGCAGCCACCATCGACGGCTCAGCATCATCTACATTGTGCAGAATCTGTTCAGTAAAAACAAAGAACATCGGAACATCAGCTTAAATGCCCACTACCTGGTGGTCTTCAAAAACCCGAGAGATACCACTCAACTGCTGCACCTGGCGAGACAGATGTATCCCGGTCGCACACCGTTTGCGTTGGAAGCCTTTAAAGATGCCACAACCCCTCAGCACGGGTATATGCTCTTCGACCTCAAGCAAGCCACCCCCGACCACCTTCGACTACGGACCGGCATCTTTCCCGGAGAGACCCACCACGTGTACATGCAAAAATAATGTAAACACATCCACAGTGGCGCCCCCAGCTGGGGTGTGTGTGTTTGATGATGGGGATAATAAAAAGAATGAATACCACAGCATGGTTGACTTTGTCTCTGTTCTCTGAGGTGGATAAAAAGGGCAGAGTTGTGGGTTCTAGCATTAGTTGTACATGATGTCTGCGCGAGTACGGAAGCACGCCCCGACGCTCCGTGTATTGAAGACGGCCCCACCCGAGTTGGTCCGAACCATTGTACGCGGTGCGGACCCTGACCTTGTACGCTGTCTGTGCGAGATCGGGTACAACCTGTTAAAAGGCAACGTACCACTGACTCCGGATCAGAAGACCAAGTTGGCCAAGCATAAGACAGGTCTCCCCTAGTGCAGAAGCGGGTCCCTCAAACACAAAAGAAAAAGGTGTTACAGAAAGGCGACTTTCTCGGGGCCATCTTAGCACCGTTGGCCGCTTCGGTGTTGGGTCCAGTATTGGGTGGACTCTTCGGCCGACAATGAACCACACGAAAAAAATGGTCCTCGTCGAACCACGATTCCTTCAAAACCTCCAATCGCCCTACCCTGTCCCACCTACGGTGAAGACCATAAACACCCTCGATGGAGAGATGCAACAGATCTTACAGAGACCGGGGTTAAGCGACAGTGAGAAAGTACAACGGTACAATGAGACGCTTCAACGCTACATGACGTTCATGGACCAATACAAAACCCTCTCTACCCGACCACCACCACCACCACCACGTGACACACCGCCGACCTCAGCACCGCTCCAACAGCGGCCATTACCAGGGGTACCACCCACAGCCCCACAGTGGGTGGAAGACGAAGTGCTGAAGAGTGTACCTGCATCGTTCAAGAAACAAGCTGGCCTGGTATTACAACGGATGAAACAGAATCCTAACATGACTTAGGAATGATAAAGCCGAACTCCTGGTACAGAATCAGGTGGTCCCCGGGACCCACATGACGGATTTAGTGAATGACCTGATGCGTAAACGCAGGTCGCACACGGATCCTCGAGGATGGGAGGTCTTCGCTCAAGGCTTGAAAGACATGCATGTACCACATGAATTGGTGGGGAACCCCCACCGCTGGGCCTTTATGCAGCGAACCCAGCAATCGCCGAGTGGCCCACTACCTTCTTGGGAAGCCGAATGGGAACCGGAGTCACCCCCCAAAACTCCACCACCACAACGGGCACCTTCTTTTCAAACCTTTAAAAAAACACCCTTGATCAGGACACCCCACATCTCCAGAGCCGTGACACGTAGCAAGTCAACGCGACGAACACGACGCCGGACACAACCGGATTTAACAGACTTCATGGATCAAGGCACAGAGACGTGGTGTTGGAACAGTCAAACGTTGCAAAGCCTGGCCAGTAGCGTGTGCGGACAATATTGCTTGTTTTACCTGTACCATCGATGCCGGGGAAGACCCTTATCTACCATCGTACAGATGTTTGACGAGTACCCCAAGGCCGAGGACCGCGATGTACTCGTATATGACTGGGCCGCCCATCATTTCAATGTAACTTCTTTCAATGTACACACGCCCGCTGTTCTGGGCTTAAGTTTACAAGCCCCCTGTTCTGGGCTTACGTTCTTTCAATGTACAAGCCCCCTGTTCTGGGCTTCAGTTCTTTCAATGTACAAGCCCCCTGTTCTGGGCTTCAGTTTTCACGTGGTTGTTCTCATGTTGTTGTTGTTCCTGAATAAAAAACAAAATGAGATCTCACCAAAAAACCCTGTCTTGTGTGTTTTCTATATGAGCATAATGCATGAAACTGCCTTTGAACACCGTATTAGCCAATCAGTAACCATCCATGTACAGAAAGCATTACCCGGGTGTACAAGAACCCGGGTGTAGGCGCGGACGTAGGCGAAAGCATCCCAGTACCCGGATGGAGGCGCAGACGTGAGCGAAATTCTAGTACCCGTCCATTGGTTCTTTTATCGATCGCTCATTGGCTCTTTTTCTCGACCGCTGATTGGTCCAAATGGAACTGCCCATCCTTCCCAGGTTAATTTACAATCCCCTTTTGGGGTTCAAGATCTGTATATCGATGCCGCAACATTGTCTCCTCCGAACCTTGCCGAAAGGGAGACCTTGGACCTTTTGACCTGGATGTGACCTTTGACCTTTTGACCCGACATTCATCCGCGCATTGCCGGTGATGACGCGCGCGCGCGCGTGCGGCCGGAGAACCCGCGCGCGCGCGCGCTGCGGCCGGGGCGGGCCGGGCCGGGCCGGGAAAAACCCCGGAGGTTGAACATCCGGACGTCTAAGAGAACATTGGAACTCTTCTGGGTTTGGAGGTGAAACCCGGAAGTGACGTCACAACCCACGTGACCTGCGCAGCAGAATGGAAACGACGCCCTAGTCTAGCCCCCTCACCTAGGCTTCACATGGATACCTCACTCGATCCCACCGGCCCACTAGTGGCCCACCTAGACCCCAAAACGTCTATTTCCATACCCTGTGTCCACTGCGCATGCGCAGAGTGACGATATTTCAACCCCGCACTCACCCCATCAGATGCCCCCTCACATAGGCTTCACATTGATACCTCACTCGATCCAATCGGCCCACTAGTGGCTCCCCTAGATCCCAAAACGTCTATTTCCATACACTTTGTCTATTGCGCATGCGCAAAATGACGATATTCCTACCCCACATCCATCCCATCGGTTGCCCCCTCACATAGGCTTCACATTGATACCTCACTCGACCCCATCGGGCCATTAGGGGCCCACCTAGATCCCAAAACGTCCACCCCGTATGGACCTATACACCCATAGCCATGCAGTATAGGCCTACCCAGGCCTCGGTCAGGATGCGAAGCGCAAAGTCAGGATGCGAAGTCGCGAAGGCAGGATGCGAAGTCGCGAGGCCAGGATGCGAAGCGCGAAGTCAGGATGCGAAATCAAAACATACAGCGCGAAGTCAGGATGCGAAATCAAAACAATGCGAAGCCAGGATGCGAAGTGGCGAAGCCAGGATGCGAAGCGCGAAGTCAGGATGCGAAATCAAAACAAAACAATGCAAAGACTGGAAGCAGAGCGCGAAGTCAGGATGCGAAGTCAGGATGCGAAGCGCGAAGTCACGATGCGAAGTCAGGATGCGAAATCAGGATGCGAAATCAAAACAAAGCGGAGCGCGAAGTCAGGATGCGAAATCAAAACAATGCGAAGCGCGAGGTCAGGATGCGAAATCAAAACAATGCGGAGCGCGAAGTCAGGATGCGAAATCAAAACAATGCGAAGCGCGAAGTCAGGATGCGAAGTCGCGAAGGCAGGATGCGAAGTCGCGAGGCCAGGATGCGAAGCGCGAAGTCAGGATGCGAAATCAAAACATACAGCGCGAAGTCAGGATGCGAAATCAAAACAATGCGAAGCCAGTATGCGAAGTGGCGAAGCCAGGATGCGAAGCGCGAAGTCAGGATGCGAAATCAAAACAAAACAATGCAAAGACTGGAAGCAGAGCGCGAAGTCAGGATGCGAAGTCAGGATGCGAAGCGCGAAGTCACGATGCGAAGTCAGGATGCGAAATCAAAACAAAGCGGAGCGCGAAGTCAGGATGCGAAATCAAAACAATGCGAAGCGCGAGGTCAGGATGCGAAATCAAAACAATGCGGAGCGCGAAGTTAGGATGCGAAATCAAAACAATGCGAAGCGCGAAGTCAGGATGCGAAATCAAAACAATGCGAAGCGCGAAGTCAGGATGCGAAATCAAAACATCAGCATTGGGCATGATTATATCAAAACGAGGCCGGTTTGTAACCCTGATTCCTAATATGCATTGCAGAGGCAATTGAAGATTATTGCTGGTTGTTATCAGAGCAACGGAGGAAGTAAAATTAGTCTAATTTGTACATTTTGCTTCGCATTACTGATGTTTTATAGAAATTCATAAATGGTAATTTGAATATTTTCAGATCTGTCGTTTCGGGAATGATTAAAACCGACCCGAATAATTGATAATTAATACTGAAGGGCTCAAAGCTTTCGTAAGACTCTAATTAGCCTGGTCACTGTCCCGGTTGACATTTTTATTCCAATCTTACAAAATTTCCAGTTAGCCTGGTGTGTGAATGGGCCAGACCATCTAAAAACAATTGAGAATTATTGCTTACCAGATAAATTGCTAAGCAGATCAAAGTGGCAGTATTAATAACATTATGCTAACCAACGAAGTGCTAACACTCTCGCAGGACTTAGTCTCGTACATTTCAGGTTGAACAGATCATCCCAAGGCTGGTTAAAATTATTTCCTGTTTAGCATGATGTTAAAAATGATGTTAAAAATAAAATCCCAAAATATTGCCTCGTTTTTGTGGATTTTTGTTATTCTATCAAGGGATGATTTCCTGTCTTCATATATATTTGTGGGAACTCACAACCAGCAATAATATATCTTGAAAACGGGAACGCAGTTACATCATTCAAACATAAATGGGCCAATTCCCATCGCATCCGGCTATCTCCCACGTGGACTAAATAACATGATATAGCCTACGAACACCCTCCACGTAAATTTTTGTAAAACTCTTATTATTAAATTTGTTAATTAGGGTATGTTGTCATTCCATAATGAGGCTGAGCGATCCATGTCGATGATCATGATTTTGCAGAGCCGATAGGCCTACACCTCGAGGGATGACGGTAAATTTTGGGTGGCCCTGAAAAGGACCGTTGCGAGAGCGATATGCGTTTTTAGCGGGATTGAGACCGTTTCCGAGAACCGTTATGATACCATGCGGTATTATCACTCATTGATAGATGGTTTTGAATTTCGAATAATATTTGAACAAATATATATATCAATTTGTGTATTTTCAATTCTGGTTTATAACTGTGCAAGTTTTAAATGCACACCCAAAGCCTGTTTTATCGAACTATTTGATTTGGTTGTTTCTGTGGTGGACACTGACGGGGAATTCTGGAAATGAATTAGAACACGGCCGATTTGTACCGTATAGAATAGACAAGAATATCTCTTTATTTATCCTTATATTCCAAAGGGTTGACGTAAACAGAGAAACAATAAATTGGCAATGTTTGGCGGCCTCGGCCTTGACAATCTCGACTTCGGACTCCAAACTGTATGCATCGTCGGATGAATGATGTAACTAGTTTATTGAACAGAAAAATCGTTTGGCTTGTATCTGGATCTAGTTTCATTAAATTTTAGTGTACATTTATTGAGATATCTACTTCTAAGTCGCTTGACTTCGGTCTCGGAGCGTCGATTCCAAAGATGAGGAAGAAAAAAAGAATAAAAATAAAAAATTTGGGGCGGCCGAATATTTCGGGGCGGGCGGTGATGCTAAACAGGAAACTTTTTTAACCAGCCTAATGTTCGCGAATTACGATATTGCCCTGTACGTAGACTTTTGGCATGGAGTGACGAGCATACGAGTTTTAGACAATAGCCCCAAACTAACAGCTAATTATCTTACTGCTTGTTAATAGTCTATCTGTTTCCGTGTGTATATATTTATTAGCACATAATAAGGATGTATGGAAATATTGATCCTTGATTTCACATTTTATATCATCAATCCTAAATTTGTACAAACCACCATCTTAGAATTGGCCCGGATCGTTTCGGACACAGGGCTAAGTAGTACTGTTGTGTCAGAGATATATTTTTTTTTTAATTTTTAATTTAAATTGCTTTCTTAATTTTAAAATTTTAATTTTTTTCAATTTTAAAATTTCTAATTTTTTTTTTAGAATCACTAAATTATCATATAGCTTACTATAATACTCATACATGGCCATATTTTAAAGCGAGAGCCCGTGTTTGTCAAGCATGGAAAATTACACTATATACTATATAAAGACCAATTTATCTGGTAAGCAATAATTCTCAATTATTCCTAGATGGTATTCACACACCAGTCTAACTGGAACTGAATTTTGCAAGATTGGAATAAAAATGTCAACCTGAACAGTCACCAGGCTAACTTAGAGTCTTACGAAAGCTTTGAGCGCTTCAGTATTAATTATCAATTATTCGGGTCGGTTTTAATCATTCCCGAAACGCCAGATCTGAAAATATTCAAAATACCATTTGTGAATTTCTATAAAACATCAGTAATGCAAAGCAAAGGTACACATCAAAATAATTTTACTTCCTCCGTTGCTGTGATAACAACAACCGACAATAATCTTCAATTGCCCCTACAATGCATATTAGGAATCAGGGCTACAAACCGGCCTTGTTTTGATAGGATCATGCGCAATGCTGATGTTTTGATTTCGCATCCTGACTTCGCGCTCCGCATTGTTTTGATTTCGCATCCTGATCTCGCGCTCCGCATTGTTTTGATTTCGCATCCTGACCTCGCGCTTCGCATTGTTTTGATTTCGCATCCTGACTTCGCGCTCCGCTTTGTTTTGATTTCGCATCCTGACTTCGCGCTTCGCATCCTGACTTCGCATCCTGACTTCGCGCTCTGCTTCCAGTCTTTGCATTGTATTGTTTTGATTTCGCATCCTGACTTCGCGCTTCGCATCCTGGCTTCGCCACTTCGCATCCTGGCTTCGCCACTTCGCATCCTGGCTTCGCCACTTCGCATCCTGGCTTCGTGCTTCGCATTGTTTTGATTTCGCATCCTGACATCGCGCTCCGCTTTGTTTTGATTTCGCATCCTGACTTCGCGCTCCACTTTGTTTTGATTTCGCATCCTAACTTCGCATCGTGACTTCGCGCTTCACATCCTGACTTCGCGCTCTGCTTCCAGTCTTTGCATTGTATTGTTTTGATTTTCGCATCCTGACTTCGCGCTTCGCATCCTGGCTTCGCCACTTCGCATCCTCGCTTCGCCACTTCGCATCCTGGCTTCGCGCTTCGCATTGTTTTGATTTCGCATCCTGACTTCGCGCTTCGCATCCTGGCCTCGCGACTTCGCAACCTGCCTTCGCAACTTCGCATTCTGACTTCGCGCTTCGCATCCTGACTTCGCATCTTGACTTCGCGCTTCGCATCGTGGCTTCGCACTTCGCATCCTGCCTTCGCATCCTGACTTCGCGCTTCGCATCCTGCCTTCGTTCTTCGCGACTTCGCATCCTGCCTTCGCGACTTCGCATCCTGCCTTCGTGTGTCGGTCCAGATTCATAACACAATACAGCGATGTCCCTTCTCGGCCATCATAGAATTAAGACTTATAGTAATAAAGATAACGTTTTGGTGTTGTACCTCGTTATTATTACGAGTCTATGATCAGTGCAACCACAGGGTCGAGCGTGTCGTGTCCAGTATGTCTCCGCAAAAAATAAACAAACAAAATGGCGGCGCTTGCTGTGGGAAATACCCTTTTGGCATCGATCGTGCTGCCATCTGGATGTAAGGAAGACAACCCTGACTAGGCGAAACCTCTGTGGGCCGAATTCCGGGTGATCTCCCCTGATACGAACATTTGCGAATATGCCCAATGGGGAACCCACATATGGACATTTGCGGTATGGAGTGTGGCTCCTTGTTTTTCTTCTTTCGCCACGTAGAACACGATGGTAGGGGTCGCAAAGCCATTGGTTGAAATGTGTTGAAAAGTTTGCATTGCGCATGCGTGATACATAGAAGGCCCGTGGGAAAAGTTTTGGGGTCTAGGTGGGCCCCTTAAGTGCTCCGATTAGGTCGAGTGAGGTATCAGTGTGAAGCAGTCGCGAGGGGGCGACCGCCGGGATAGGTGTGACGTGGAACTAACGTCATGCCGCGCATAAGCAGTAGAAAAAATGTACGGGAATGGACGTTTGCAGAGATGTCTTATGCCTGCTCCTAATGGGAATGCGCAGGAGTCAAAAGTCATACCGGAACCAGAAGTGACGTCACAAAGGTCACTCAAAAATTTCCACGGTCAATGTCACCTTGTCCTTTTAAAGAGTCAAGAGGCGTCAAAAAATGACATGGGAATGGACGTTTTGGGGGTCGAAGTGGGTCACTATTGATCCGAATGGGTCAGTGTGTCAAAGAGAAGCGCTCATCCAGGGCGATCAAGTCATGGGTGGGTGCATGTCAAATTAGGATTGGGTTTGAACATATAAAATCCGGAAACACGGGTCGAAGTGGGTCACTATTGATCCGAATGGGTCAGTGTGTCAAAGAGAAGCGCTCATCCAGGGCGATCAAGTCATGGGTGGGTGCATGTCAAATTAGGATTGGGTTTGAACATATAAAATCCGGAAACCCTTATCAACCAGGTCTAGAGGGACTATTATGGCTTCCCAGCGGACCCGGGCCTGCCGAGAGAGGCAGGGTGATTTAGTGGATGTATGTAAAATTAGGATTGGGTTTGAACATATGAAAAGCGGAACACGGAATTTCCGCCTAGAATAGGCAAAACTCCTATCAACCAGGTCTAGAGAGGCTAATATCGGTCCCCAGCGAATCGGGGCCTGGCGAGAGAGACAGGGTGGGTTAGTGTGTGTATATAAATTTAGGATTGGGTTTGAACATATAAAAAGCGGAACACGGACTTTACATCTAAACCATGGGGAATAATCCAGGGAAGCGGGTATGGTTTCATCTGTATGGTGTCATCTGCAGGGTTGCATGTAAAATTAGGATTTGTCTAGAAAATATAAAAAGCAGAACACAGACTTTACACCTAAATCACGTGGAATCATGGATGTTTTGAGTCCACTATTGGTACGAATGAGGCGTGGGAGGTGTCATTGTGTAGCACTCGTGATGGAGCGTCCGACTGAATGGGTATGGCGTAGAACTGTCGTCATTCTGCGCATGCGCGGTAGAAAAGGGGCAAGACAATTTTGGGGTCGAGATGGCCCAAAATTTGTCAGAATACGTCATGTGTGGTGTAATAGTGAAGCACGTGTGAAGGACCGTCCGACTGAATGAGTGTGGCGTGGAACTAACGTCATTCCGCGCATGAGCAGTAGAAAAAATGTACGGGAGTGAACGTTTCTAGAGATGTCTTATGCCTGTTCCTAATAGGAATGCGCAGGGATCAAAAGTCACTTCCGGTCACATGACCGGAACCAGAAATGACGTCACAAAGGTCACTCAAAAATTTCCACGGTCAATGTCACCTTTAATTATAACACATGTAAGGGAAGTGGGAAGAGGTGCCGACATACTGACAGAGCCAGATGACTTCACAGTATAGCCTTCCGGTTAACCTATTCTAAAGCACATACCAAGAATCTAACGATTCGTGGTATGTGTTGTATCTCAGGTACGCTTTTATTGTACCTGTTCATGTGGGAACTTGGATGATATGACCACACGACCCCTAGCACCGGCATAAGCGGTATTAGATACAAATCTAGAGAGCTATGATAGAAAAGCTCAGACAACTCGAATATTGGTAATTGGTGAGCTATTTCGCTGTGACAACTCGTACACTGAAGATTGGTGAGCTGTATCGTCGCCAGGTGAAAATAACGGCATTTAACACAAAAGACTAGTCTGTAAGGCCCGATGTCGACCCAGCATCAACTTCCCACAAATGCCAACATATATCAAAGACCAAAAGGTCTGTACAGGGGGCGGGCCTCCGGCATGAAACGTCCACCAGCAGAATCTCACCATATAGAGGTAAAAATTACAACACATATAAGGGAAGTGGGAAGAGGTGCCCTTCTAAAGAGTCTACGTGCCCTTTCGGTCCTGTCGTTGAGGCCCAACAAGAGTTATCTGCCCCTGAATACGACTGTAAATGTCCTTCAGTTACTTCAATGTTAATTGACATGTCCAGGAAAATGCAACAAGAGTTATCTGCCCCTGAATACGACTGTATGTCCTTCAGTTACTCCAATGTTAATCTCCCGAAATGCACGTCATCAAACATGGCCCCCGACAATATCTTCAGCTTACGCTCCTCTTGTCCACATGTCCTATACGGAGAACCCGAGACAAGGGAATTGCACCAATATCACTGTGTAGAGAGGATTCACCAATATCACTGTGTAGAGAGGATTCAGTGGAGGCATGAACTCACGTACTGTCTGGTTGATGTTGAGTAGTACGGTACTCAGGAGGGTGGTGGACTGGTCTCTCCCCCCAGTCCAGGTAGACGGTCCTCAGTCTTTCAGGGTTATACATGCCCATAATCCGTGTTGCTTCGCTTCGGCTTTCTATCAATATCACCTCTGGGCATTGCATCGGTGGTCGAACACCTGCCTTGGACATTCTCGTCGTCTTCCTGGTCTTTACCCGCACCTCGTTTTCACTCCACCTGTTGCTCTTGTAACTTGGAGTGATATGCAAGAGGTGAGAAAAATTGACGTCTGGTGACTAAAAAGCAGCCATATGACTCTAAAGCAAAGAATTAATACGGAGGACTCTCGACACCCAAAGCTGTTCATGTGGAGACTTTAACGTATACACACGGCCCCTAGCACTGGCTTAAACGGAATTAGATATGCTAGCTCGAGAGCTGTGATGACAGATCAGCTCATCTGATGTTAATGGATGAGCATCATGGGCGTTCCATTTTTATCGGGCGACGATACAGCTCACCAATGCCCAGTGTACGAGTTGTCACAGCGACACAGCTCACCAGTTACCAATATACGAGTTGTCAGAGCATTTCCATCCTAGCTCTCTAGATTTGTATCTACACTGCCAAAAATAGGGTACTTATTAAAGTTTATGAAACTTATTTCAAGATATTTTTTCTTAAAACTAGAAAATTTTAAGAAAACTTTTCTCAATAATTGTCAGTGATTGAAAATTTTCTTATTTTAAGAAAAATTAACTCATTTGAGATATTATTGAGCAAATTGTGCCTTGTTCCAAGAAATAATATCTTATATAAGATTTCCTTTATCAGGTTTTATCTTATTATAAGATTTTTTTACTTTAATAAGTGTTTTGTTAGACAATTTTTCTTAAATAAGTTTATTGGTAGACCATGTTGAGATAATAGTTTCTTAGCTTAGTATTAAAATATTTATTTCAAGTAATATTTTCTTAAACAAAACTATGTCTGTGGTCTGCATGCATGTTTGAAAAGCCAAGCATATATCCATCCAAGAATGATTTCATGCATGGCATATAATATGTCCATGCCTTAAAAGACTGAAAGATGGTACACCGGGTCCAAATGAAAAGTTGTTTGGTTAACATGACTGGCCCACCATAAAACCCTATTATGCTCATATATCCAAAACTTTGTTGTTACCTTCCCAAATATAATGATAGTCATGTGCAATATAGCTTTCTTTATCATGTTGGAGAAAAGCTCTCTCTAGAAATGGAGGTAAAAAAGATAGTTTTTGTTTAATCTTCTGATTGATTCTTCATAGAATTCCAAAACTTACATATCCGCATTGGATTGTGTCAATTAAAACAAGCAAATTGTTGTCAGCCAAAAATAGGGTACTTAAATAAGTTTTTTTCACCTCAATTCTAGATAAATTACATTAAAACAAGAAAATTTCAATAAATATTTCTTTGTTTGTTCCATTTTGTCAGATTTATCTTATTTTAAGAAAAATGATCTCAAATATGATTGCACTTTACTAGATATATCTTGTTATAAGAAAAATTATCTTGACTAATATGTCTTTTTGTGATTTGTCTCCTTAAAATGTAAGATCGTGAATTGAGCGGAAACGGATCGCTACACTAATAGTATGAACCTGTGGTTTCCTGACAGAAATTAATCATTATCAATTTGTAAGAGTTACTGTTACAATTTGCCTAAGATATACTTGAAATTATATCTTCAACTTGAGTGAGGAACATATATTTGTAATTTAGTAAGTCCACCTCCATGTGCGGTTATGGTTTTCATATGGGTTCAGGGATTTGATTCTGCCATTTTCAACTGAAAATTTCATGTTGTTGCACAGTTGGTATCCAGGTACTTTATTGAGGAAACTCAACTGCATGCGCCTCTCATTGGATCATTCTACAGGTGGATGAGAGTAGTGTGTTGTTCAATGTGTTCAATGAACTGAGCGAAAACGTCAAAAATGAGATTTGCTTTCTTTGGAAGTGGATTTACAGATATACAACAACAACAACAACAACAACAAACTGGGAAACATAAACTAACTTCTGCTGGTGAAAGTGTGGATCTGCAGATCTGTTTCTTCATTTTTGTCTACCTGAACACAGTCAATTAGAAAGTAAGTTTAAGACTGTTACATTGATTTCGAAGCAAACGCAAAAAAATATATGTATAAAAAGCAAAGATACAAACTCGACCTCCCATGTGCACAGCAAGTATTTTGGTGTTGAATATTCGTTATACTTGTCAGCTAGGCATGCAAACCAAAGTGATTGCATCAAGCCAGTGACTGCAGTCTATTCAGGAAACATGTTTTTGAAATGTAAATTAGTGGCAGGTTGCCTCTGACAATCTTGACTGGCAGGAACTTTTGAGACTTTGAGTATTCGCATAAAATTTGGGATCTGGATTCTACATGGTTTGCAGTGAATTGATTCCTTCATTCCCTAGTTCTTTGCTTCAGCTTTGGAAGAATATTTTTATATGAACTTGGTTGTATGCTTTAGCTTGCAAGACCTTGCAACCCTGTCTGTGACTAAACATTGGGACTTTCTCCATCACAAGCATTTTCTAAATTTTGAGAATTATCCATCATATCTTTGGTGTTCGGCCGTTTTACATGGTTTCAATTATATCAGTCTCTTATCATATTATACAACTTCGACATGGGCGAGAAATTTTATGCAAATATATTCTAGTATTACTGCTATAAATGGAAAGAAATACTTGTCAAGGTGAGGTTTTAAGGATGTATGCCAGAACAAAGGCCTTAAAATATTTGAAATAAGTTTTTTATTTATCTGTTTTACATATATGACTTTTGCCCTTCAATTGCATGATGATGGGTTGAAAGTGACATTAAATTCTATTCACTCAGTCACACTTCAATTGCATGACATTATTTTGATAATGTTTTTATATGCTAACTGTAACAAGAATATATTCATGTTCAGTTTTTGGCAGTAATTTGATATAAAAAAAACATTAGTTAAAAACGTTAATTGATCATATTTTTGCTACAAAAGAAAGTATCTGTGGAAAAGAGTATATAAAAAGGTTTGGTACTTTTCAGGACATTGCATATAAATGAAAAATCAACCCTACTAGCGCAACCCATACCAACTGCCTATGTAAACGCAACAACATGACCTTTGATTGTATATTTTTTAAATAAGATAATCGAATAACTGCAATGTTCTTGTGCAAGTTCTGTTTTCTTATTTTTTTATATTTTTTATTCTAGTTAATTTTATCTGATTATTTTTCTTATGCAAGTTAATTTATCTAGGAGTTCTGTGTCGTTGTTTTTCTTATATAAGTTTACCTATCTATAGTGTAATTCTTAGCCAAGTAAATTTATCTGGATAAGTTTTCTTAAGTAAGTAAATTTATCTGGTTAACTTTTCTCAAGTAAGTAATTTATTCTTAGGCAAGACATCTTTTCTTACCACACTCTAAAAAAATCTTAATTAAGATTTTGTTAACAAGAAAAATTAACTTGCATAAGATTTTTTTCTTGAACTAGATAAATTTTCTTGAACAAAATAAAAACAAATCATCAGAAGAATTGTCTTAATTAAGATAATTGAACAAGATTTTTTATCTTGACTAAGATAAAAAACTTAGATTATTTTTCTTAGTTAAGAATTTACACCCAGATATTTTTTCTTACCACACTCCAAGATATTTTTTACTTATTTTAAGTAAATTTCTACTTAAAACAAGTTTTTTTTTCTTGTTTTAAGTACGCTATTTTTGGCAGTGTAATACCGATTATGTCGGTGCTACGGGTCGTGTGGTCATGTCATCCAAGTTGCCACATGAAAAGGTACAATAAAAGCGTACTTGAGATACAACACATATCACAAATCGTTAGACTCTTGGTCTGTGCTTTAGAATAGGCTAACCAAAAGACTATACTGTGAAGTCATGTGGCTCTGTCAGTATGTCGGCACCTCTTCTCACTTCACTTATATGCGTTGTAATTTGATGGAGTAAACGAGTTAACATGGGGAAACCTGGTAAATCCAACAATACCGAGGAAAACTAACCTTTAAAATCCGATAACGTACGGCTTAAATTTCCCACCGAAACATTAAACCTACATACATTTGTCGAGTGACATGTACAGAGGGCAGGCATCGGAGACTAACAGTCCAACAGCAGAATCCTACCATGTACAGCTAATAAATTGCAGCGATATGCAAGAGGTGGGAAAAATTGACGACGTTCTGGCGACTAAAAAGCAACCATATTGCCATCTTCCTTCCTCAAAAGTTTGTGCTGGAATGCCCGCTCTTAACGTAGACCAAAACATGTTACTTGGTCTGTGGGCTGATTTCATTGGCTCTCTATTTTACTGCAGTGCTCTTGCATTGTTTTTTTTCTGGGCATTGATTGGTTACATTTGGCCCCATCACAGGCCCGCAAAACAAGAGTTTTGGGGGGTGTGGACGCTCTATATATAACCCAATGCTTTATATAAATCAACATCAAGGTGTGAAACGGAATTTGGGTGAATCGAGAAATAAACGGTTTACCGCCGAACAAAATACATCAGCATATTCTACAAGTATCACTTTATATATTCCCGTCGTCAAATTAGTCAATTTGTACAATTTTTTACCTTTGCCGGGCGATTCAAATCCAACCAGACTGTCCATACATCTAGGAACAGCCCGATTATGGCGGGCTTCGTTCTCAATTCTGATTGGTCTATTTCGACAGCTGATCTGTGCGTGACCCTCTTGCCGGAGGCGTGTCTCGACTGACTAATCAGAATTGAGAACGAAGCCCGCCATAATCGGGCTGTTCCTAGATGGATGGACAGTCTGGTTGGATTTTGAATCGCCCGGCAAAGGTAAAAAAAATGCACAAATTTACTAATTTGACGACGGGAATATATAAAGTGATACTTGTAGAATATGCTGATGTATTTTGTTTGGCGATAAACCGTTTATTTCTCGATTCACCCAAAGTGCGTTTCACGCCTTGATGTTGATTTATATAAAGCATGGGGTTGTATATAGAGACCCCATAATTCGACACGTCACCGTAATACCACCGTCCACACCCCCCAAAACTCTTGTTTTGCGGGCCTGTGGGCCCCATCCTGGGCCACTGGTTTGCTACATTATCTTCAAGCATGGGCATTCATGGCCACTTGTTTATGCGGTCATGGAATTGTAGTCTATTATTAGACGTTCGCGGGGGTTATTGCGTCGAAGTCGTAACCGATTTAATTGCAAGTAAATGTCGATTAGCATTGCAAATGACCGATACACGAACAGACTCGGATAAAGCGAGTAATTAGGCCACAGCACCATCTGCCTACACATCAACAGACCCGGATGACGCGATTAGTTAGATCACAGCGCCATCTGTATATAGGCTATCATGGTATTGTAGTTTACTATTACACACTGTCGATGTTTCTGGAAGCTTATTGTAATTGTATCTGGGTCGGATCATACGTCAATGCTGTATGTTCTAGTAGCTTCTTGATCTGTGGAAAGGTTTGAAATTTCTCATAGAGTATAAATAGCCTAACATTCAGTGATCGAGGAGGGAATTCAAACTGGTTTTATGTGGGTGCGTTATACTTACTATACGGACTGTATACTCCCGCCTGTGAATTGACTTTTGGCTGCTGTGTTATCTACGTGCTGTGTTATTTACTGGAACTGTATACGGCTGAGCGGTGTTGGACTATCAAAATACAGAAACGCGATTTCTGCACGTCAACACGGACTGTGAAATATACACCGGTATAGCATTGAACAGTAAGACTATATTTCCCATTTATTTGTTGTATTAACCTTACTCAATTGGTATATGATTTTAGTATTGTAAATAATATTTGATTGTTAGTCCTCGACTTCACAAAAGTTTTCTGTTACGTTTTTTCTATTATCGTTTATGACGTTACAATGCTCGTAACCTATTGTACAGAAAACACAAAAGACAGGATTTTGACAGAGATCTCATTTGTTTTTTATTCAAGAATATGGAGAGAGAGAATGTCGAGTTCAGCAATATTTAACGCCGAGTTCAGCAATATTTCAGCTATATAGCGATGATCAAACAAAATTCTAAGTATTCAAACTAATAACTCAGTAAACTATTGTATTAAAAACATGAAAACACATTAAAATTTATACAAAATACAATCTTACAACAATAAATAACAACAACAGCGTGAGAACAACCACGTGGAAACTGAAGTCCAGAACGGGGCTTGTACATTGAAATGGTCTGCGGCCCAGTCGTACACCAGCACAGCTCGGTCCTCCGCCGGGGGATACTCGTCAAACATCTGTAAAATGGTGGGTAGTGTTCCTCCCCAGCAACGGTGGTTGAGGTGAAATAGGCAGTACTGGCCGCACAGGCCTTGACTTCTCCAACACCACGTCTCTGCGCCTTCGTCCATGAAGGCTATTAAATCGGGATGGAGGGGTGGCAGGCCGTATGGATCAAAATATTCGCCTTACTGTTCTGTCGAATACACGGCCACCCAATGTTAACCGAGACGATCCATTGGGTCGGTGTTGAGCACGTATGCGGCAGGATACACACAGTCTAACGGGAACACATCTTGAAAGATCATACGTGTCTCTGTGTCATTCTCCAGCACGGTGGTAATCTGGTCTGTATCCATGTTAGGTGGCAAAGTCACAGGACGTTTCGTGCCTTGTCCAAACGTAAGTTGCCTTGCCTGGCGAGGTTCAGCTGATGGTCGTTCTCTAAGATGGGAGTCAGATCGAAACAGAACAACGTGTATCTGTTAGCGTAGTCCTCCCGACTGATCATATTCCCTTCACCCTGGCTGATTTGACCGGTCGCTGTAAACATGCTCTGATAGGCTCGAATGAATTTCCTGCGGTGCTAAGGTCGTGGCTGGGATCTGTTGTCCGTCCACATGCAGGGCCACAAAATTGATGCCGAAATGTTTAAAGTCAAACGGGTTCCCTGGGTAGGCTCCGATGAAACTGGTATTCTCCACACCGGTCAGGATGAATCCCTTGGGCAGTTCCCCCAGGAACAGGTTTTCTTTGTTGGTGCGCATATTCCCGGCAGGCACAGAGAACAATGGTTTGCACACGTCGGATAGGGTACTGGGCTGGTTTTGTTCCCAAGGCTTTGAGGTGCCCCAGTTGGACGGCTGACTTCGGTTTCACTTTTCGGATATACAGGACTGCATCTTGGATGATGATCTTATAGTCAGCTTTATGCCTCTCTACCATGTCTACGTCAGTGACCATCAAGGCGAAGGTCGTGGGCGCCTGTATCAGTCGTATTTTGAGGGGGATCTTGTTCAAGAGGTACTGGTCTTGCATGAAGAGGTCTGCGTGTAGTCCACCGATGAGATCGACCGAGCTGCCGTTCGCAGTGAAACCCTTCCATTTGTTCCATCCCGCATTGTCGTTTTCCGTGCCCAAGTTCTCGGGCGAGTCCCGGTAGAATAAAGGGGCAGTCAACTGAGATTTTTTAGCCACTCGTTCATACGACAACAGCGTTTCCATGTAGGCTCGATATGGGTGTTGGTCGAGTCACAGATGAGTTTGTCGCTGAGAAAAATATCCACCTGTTGAGTGCAGCCAGAGATTTGTCGGGCCTACCGTTGCATGGTCGACGATTCTAGTGCCATCCCCATTGACTTTCACATACAAGTATGTATGGGCTAAATCCACATAGGCCGTATCTGCATTGCTAATGGTGAACTCGATGGGCACTGTTTCATTGCTGTTGGAGCGTAATCCTTGTTCGGCAATGGTCTGTGTGGGCGGGACTGTCCACAGTCGCAAAGATATCCTGGGTATTCGATGTGCGTCGTCGCTGGGTCAGACATCGACAGGTGAGCGGTCTCGGCGGTGCAGGTCTTTCATTCCCTACGGTTTGTTGTGCTTTGGCGACCAAGACACCTCCTGCTTCTTTGGCTCAGTGCTTCAATGCTTCTCGGATGGGAACACCGCTGAACGCAACTTCCAGGGCTTGCACGCCACTTCGGACCACTTCTACCTCACGCATCACCAAGGGCAGGAAAGTTGGGAGAATGTGCTTGTCGAAAATGAAGTGTGACCACCACTTTCCCAATCTATATCGATGGTGATGGTACTGATGTCAGTTTGTCGCACCGGTAGATAGAGTACATGGTTAAAGCCCTGTGTGAACTGATATCCGTAGTCCCCTTGCACTGGGCAGATGCGGAGCAGGGCGCATCGATATCGCCGACAATGTGACCATCAACCACATCCGAATAGACATAGTCAATACAAGCCAGCCTTAAGATCCAGCATGGTCTTCCCCCGGAGCCGACCGGGCCCGACATAATCATCCGTCTCCAGTGCACACACCTTCTCCGCACGTCTTGCTGAAACGTAGGTCAAATTCGTCTGGAGAATGATCAGGAACTTGTGGTTCCACTCGTGGTACTCCATGTGGATCATGTTCGCAAACGGGAAGATATTGATTCCCCCAGGGGTCGAGCTCTTGATGAGGTTATGCGAGGCCTGGATGAATATTTTAGGTGTATGGTACTGGCCTTCGAGAAAAGTGAAGTTATAGGTGTTGCCTTCGTATACGACTTCGTACCACAACGTACCATGTTGCACGTTGCACCACGTATACGGGTACTGGATATCCACTAGGCCACACTCCCAACGTCTGGTAGATGTAAGGATGTGGCAGCTGCGTGACATAATGGTCCAAGCTGTTATTGGAAAACACCCCAGCCGAGCTATTACTGGGTAGTGTGAGGTAAAACATGACGACTGAGCTTTCCTGCCGCCGCTCTAGATTTTAATAGTGCTCCCATGATTGGGAGCTTGTTCACGGCGTCGAGATCGTCGCGGTGACTTGCTTCGTGTCACAGATCTTAATGGACGGTGTTGTGGTGTTGTAAAAGGGTGAAAAGAAGGTTCCCGCCGTCGTGGTGTTTTGAGTGGTAACTTCGGTTCCCACTCGGCTTCCCAGGTCCGTATGACGTTGTGACTTGCGGGGTGCACGTATCGGCGATTGCTGGTCAAGTTGCGTCCAGGCCCAGCGCTGGCGGTTCCCACCAATTCCTGTTGTACATGCATGTCTTTTAAGCCTTGGGCAAACCTCCCATCCTTGAGGGTCCGTGTGCAACCTGCATTAACACATCAAGTCATTCACTAAATCCGTCATGTGGGTACCAGGGACCACCTGGTTCTGTACCAGTAGTTCACCATTATTATTCCAGGTCATCTTCGGATTGTCTTTCACTCGCTGTAATACCAGGCCAGTTTGTTTCTTGAACGCCGCGGGTACACTCTATAATACTTTATCTTGGACTCACTGTGGAGCTGTGGATGATAACCTGGTAATGGCAGCTATGGGACAAGTGGTGTTGGCGGTACCGGTACGTGTTGTGCTGGCTGTGCGACTGACGCTGGCCTTGGTTCAGGAGTTTTGTATTGGTCCATGAACTTGATGTATCGTTGAAGCGTCTGATTGTACCATTGTACTTTCTCACTGTCGCTTAACCCCGGTCGTTGTGGAATCTGCTGCATCTCGTGATCGAGTGTGTTGATCGTCTTCACCGTAGGTAGGATCGGGTACCGCGATTGGAGCCTCATATTCCTGCTATTTATGTACTAGGATATAAGGATACTCTGAAGAATTTGCGTGGTATTTTGATTCAAAATGTCAACTATTCCTGACCAAAAAATGATGGGGGTGTGGTGGCATAAATACGGATTTACGAAAAATTTGATTTGATACCATACCATCTCATTATTCAATTCTCTCATTTATGTGCAAAGTAATAGAGAATCATGTGGGATTTAATTGATATTTTGGCCGGAAATACCATACATTTTTGACTATTCCCGTGTGCAACTTGAGCCACCTGAAAAGAAATATTTCATGAAGTATAATCTTTAAAGGTGATATAGGAAGTGCTCTAATACATCTGCACAAGTCCAGGTAATCCCTGGATCCTCGCAGACCTTTTTGGTGATTCGGATGAGTTCTCAAGTCCTTTCGTCTATTACACAGTCTCGTGCATTTCATCCCCAGCGGTTGTTTTGAACAAGCGCGTCGGTATCTGAAGCCTGTGATTTTCGATTTGACACCGGTGTCGATTTCAGCCTAACTTCAAAGGCAGTCTGGCGGGCGATGAAATTCAAACCAGTCAAAACTCATACCTCGCTGCGGATTGGCCTGATGAGCTGCTTCAGCGCGCTTACTGATTGGTTCGGCTGGAAACCCCTCAAGCTATTTATATCCAGAACTGCTATCGGCAACTAACCAAGCCAGTGTATCGATCGTAACCTATCGATTGATTCACTGGCTCGCGAGGATGGCTCTAATAAGGCATGAGTAACAATTGTTAAAAAAAGATATTTATTTTCCTGGGGTTTTTTTATTTGTTCATGAGAATTTAAAAGAAAAAAAAATTCTAATAAACTACACCTTAAATCAATAGTTTTATGAAATAAAACATGTGAGATAAAACATCTGAAAACATTATTAATTTCAGATATAAAAGCAACAAGAACCCAATGGCTTTAATATTATTTGACGGCAAAACTTTTAACCATACAGATAATGAATAGCTTTCCCAAAATACAGCATTGCCTCGCTCGGGAATTCAGTGAGCGTTGACCACAGGGTGTTTCTTCTCTCCTGATGTTATTTATTATGCACAACGTAGAAGTGTAGAGATCACATCTAAAAATAGGTAATTGTGAGATCCATCAGTTAGCTGAGGGCAATGTCGACAATTCAAATTTCAGGGAATCAGCTTGAGCAACTGGAAAAGGCTGTCCCTTATAATATCACGGAGATGTGGTGTGATTTGGTATGACAGATGTGACAAGCACCTTGTATTGAAATGTCCCATGTCCCACATAAATTCTAATAATGGATTTAATCTGCGCATTGACGCATGACCTGCTGGGTGACTCGCCAAGTGAATATCTGCATATGCTTATAGCGTGGAGAATATTTCAAACTATTTTCATATAAATTTGCCAAAATTAAGCAATAATGCTCCTTTCCTGAAATAGCTTATGGTATTATGATGCATGCTTACTATATTTACGCCAGCAGTCAAACAACAGGTTACATGTCGGTGGTCCGAGTCAATCTGTCACTCAAAATGGCATTAAAGGGATGATGCAAGTCTTAGATGATACTGTGTATTATACACCAGACTATCACAGTTTTGGATTCTGTTCGTTAAAAAGTGTTAGGGAGAGAAATCTGATATATCTATTCCATTTTCAATGCATAATTTATACAGCTCTGTTTAATCATAAATCATCTGATTCATCATCCAGTAAAGGCACTATGTGTTCATGTTTGCGCTCCATTTGAAAGAAGGCTGCATCATCCAATGAGACCACTCTCTTACGAATCCTCTGACGAAGGCAAGCTCCAATTATGAATATTGCAGATAAGGAGGCACAGAAACCAGCAACTAAAAGATCTGAAAGTGTAAAATAAATTTGTGTAAGACACACAAGCAACAATGTTGTCCAATCAAATGTGCAGGTCGAGCCTATCACAGTGGGTTCATACCCTTACAACAGGAAAAAAAATTCAGTAATTTCCCAAGACTTTCAAAGTCAATAATTTTAATTTTCCAGGAGTCTTTAGTACAATAACTCAAAACAAACATGAGAAAATTAACGAAGTTTAGGAGTGAGTGAGTGAGTCAACACTATTTCAGTCATATCAGGACGTTTGGTTCCTATTCCTTTCCACACCCGGTAACACCACGGGTGCCCCAGTTAGTCGCCTCTTACGACAAGCTCTCGAGGGAGACAAATTTCTCGGTACAGTTTCAAAGAATGGTGTCCACAATGGACAGTTGTTGCTTGACAATTAGAAGCTGAATATCTAAACTAAAAAGACTATATAACAACTTCTCAACTGTAAATGTGTAATGCAGGTCTGAGGAGTCAAAGGAAATCCTCATCACAACTTCATTGCTTAAACAGAAGGACACATCTTCATGCAGATATGCCAGAAAGTTCATACTATTTGGAGATGCTGCTGAGTCAGCACAATATCAAGTAATTTTAAACATGTTAAATGAGTCAGCTAACTACGTAAATATTCAATCTTAATAAATTAATATTTTATCAACATTTTTGCACTTTGGTTTTACTGTCTTGCATTGAAGCAAGCATCCACCAATCATGACATCCTTTCCATTTCATTGGAAGGGGCCATTAAAGACATCAGGTTTTTCATTGGCTTAGCCGAATATCCACACTAATGTCTGAATGAATATCTTTTCATGTCACCACTGTGCAGACAGACCCAGACGGCATGTCATCAGCTTGTTCTATTATACAAGGTAGATTCGGGAGATTCAGGGGCTGATATCTAAACTCCATCTTCACAAACCCAAGTCAATCCTAAATCCTTGCAGAGTGTTTACCTCGTATATTTTATTCCCTGTAGTTGCTTTTAACGGAAAGTTGGTATCCGAAGGCTGTGGTTTTTGCTTTGACACTGACCTCAAAGTAATTTGTCCAGCGATGAAATTAAAAAAGTTAAAACTCAAACCTTGCAATACACTCCTCTCTCTCAAAGCGTGCGGTCACGTTTTTAGCTTGCTCCTGCTCTTAGATCGCTTCCCGGACTTTGTACAGTATTTTAACTCGTGTGAACTTTTATTGTTGTGGCTAACCTGTGTGCCTTCGTTCATGTGTGCTAACGTGTGTTCTTTTCAATCGATACTTAGTTGTTAGTTAGATCGACTAATCTTGTCCCGGGAAAGCGTTGCGGAGATCAGCTGTTCAAGACAAAGACGACGCCATCTTGGAAAATCGGAAAAACACCAACAAAAACTTTGTTCCATTCTAATTCACCTTCAACGCCAGAAGATATCAACAGAACCGATTATTACAGACTTCAGCCTGAATCCCAGATGCAGAGTAATATCTACGCGTCAACCGGAAAAGATAACTGGTAAAAGAAACTTCACTCATTGTACGCTGCCCGTAAGACAACGGACAAAGGTAGGATCAAACCTGTTTGTTTCCTGCTTGCTTCATTCTGTCGCTCCTCTCATTACTGAACTGAACTATCCTGCTGTATGAACTATCCTGCTGCATGAACTATCCTACTGCATGATTTTATTCAAAAACGGCAAGTTTTTAATATATGATTTTAACTAACCGCCGCAAGTCTTTTATCCAATCGCATCTTCAGAACTGTACTGCTCCCCGACAGTGTCATTTCAATCCCACCGGATCTGTAGGATTTGCAACATACTGACTATTCCACATCCAGTAACAAATTATACGGTAATTGAATCATTCTCTTAGCGTATGCTGAATCCACAACATAGCGTCTATTCTACCTCCACCCTAGCAGTGATATCAATAAACGTATATGGAGAATACCATGTCGCACCTACGATGAAGTGGTCGTCAACGACAATCCAACCAGAAATATCTCCATCCCTCGCTCGGACCAAATATAGCAAGGAAAAAACTACTGGTACTGTGAACTTTACACTCAACGCTCAGAAGGCACTGCATAAAAAACTTTCCCATACTATGCGACCCCCCTTCGATGTGTATTGCAAGTCCAAGAAACCATTCTTGTTACTCTTTCCACCTCAACTCTAGGCCTGTTTGAGGCAGCCCTGATGGACCTCGTTAACCTTGCACAAAGTCAGTATAGTGTAACCAAACAGAAACAACGTGCTGATGACCACGGCGCCTATCTCAATAAACTCTTTATTATCCAAAGGTGTGATGGATTAACCTGTACAGTGAACATTTACAATACGAGTACACGCGCGATGATTAATGGTAATCTCGCCATGGACCTATCTTCTGATCTGATGCTTCACCTACAAATTTATGTCAACAAATTTAACCCATCCGAAGCCGATCAAGAAATGAAGCTCCATATCGCTAACGCACTGCGGTGTATTAAATCAAACCCTTTACTTGCCAACCGGAAGAAAACACAGTCAAAGCCTCGCTCTGCCACACCTTCTAAAACCACTTCAGCCAGCAGCTGTGATGATGATCAATTGGGGACATCTCCACTCCAGCCGCGAAAGCGGCCTCCCATCAATTCAAGATCCATTAATATAACTGGACTCACAAATCCTGACACACCAACCCTTGAAGGAATCCCGTCTACCAAGCAACCATCGCCAAATCTGTCCCTCACGGATGTTGCTATACAGCCCATTAACATGATCACTCTGCCAGACTGTGCAGATACGCTGTCAAACGACAATTCCCCACAAACCCCAATATCAGAATCCACTATAACTCCGACAATCGTCCCTCCGACATCCAGAACAAAGCATAAGAAGAAAACAGCAACTGGCGCTGCAACTCAATTAGCTCACCAAATTCAGTCTGAGGCTATATCCCGTTTTCTATCCGGGCCAATACAGATGGATATTCAGACCCCGGCAGACGATCACGAACGACACAATTGCATCCATTATGAGGATTCTGCAGAGATCAACTCCATCGAATGCTCCAAATGCCTGTGCTGGATACATTTTCACTGCACCAAGCTATCTGACCAGAAAATTGATGCTTACAACTCTGATCCCCGCCTAAATTTTACCTGCACTCCCTGTGAGATGATAAACCTCGAGACATGTGATACAGCGGCCTCTGAGAGGCACACAGAAGTAAATAATAGTTATTCTACCAACCCAAAAGTCCCACACCAAACGGTCCCAGCAGCCCCTGGCATCATTAACTCGGACCCAACTGCACAGGTCACCTCAGCTGTCCCCTGATGGAAAGTACCATCGTCGAAATCTTAAACGACCCTCCACAAAACCAACGGGTAAACAGACTGACAACCCCAACAACAAGAGAGCTCACTCCGATGCAGATCTTCAAAAACTTAAAAAAGAGCTTGATAAAAGAGAGAAAATTCTGACTAAGAAAGAACTAGATGTTAAAGACCAGCTTGAACAACTTGTCCTGGCTAAAGCAAACATCGTCATTCTGGAGCGTAAAGTCAGCGATCTTGAGGCTTCCAATAAAGTACTGAAAATGAAACTGGCAGCATTATCAGAACCCTCCCAGCCACTGGGAAGCTGTACCATCCGAGAAAATCACCACTCATCCCAAGGTCAGGTGAACAACTTGAGTGATGTTCTCAAACGATTGGACAAACTGGAATGTGAAAATGAATTGAGAGATATAAAAAATAGAATAATGGTACTAGAGAATGACGCCCATCAACACCCGCAGTCAAGAATGCCCCGGAACAGTCCACCGGCCAGCTCCAATTTTCACACTCCAGCCCCAGAAAACACGGCACCATTCCAGACGTCAGTCCCTCTCGTCTCGTCTCCATCATTTA
Source organism: Hanleya hanleyi (assembly GCA_036873755.1). Lineage (NCBI taxonomy): Eukaryota > Metazoa > Mollusca > Polyplacophora > Lepidopleurida > Hanleyidae > Hanleya > Hanleya hanleyi. The sequence continues at coordinate 84,356 of JAVTVY010022348.1, forward strand.
CCACTCAGCTTCCACAGTTTCCCCCGCAGGCACGGGTTATCATACCGCCAACCCAGATGACTGTTCCGCCTACACAACCTGATGAGGAACTGCCACAAGCACCACCATGCTCCTCCACGATGTCCAACAACACCCAGTGCTCATCTACCGATGTTAGCAACAGCCCTGAGGAGCCGAACGACGAGATCACCGATCCTTCAAACCTCTCTATACATAGAAACCAGACACAAAGACAGCAGTCTTTTTTAGAGACAGGCCGGGCCTCTGCAGTAAACTGGATACCACCAGTCCCTCGTTACCCATGGTTGCCTCCACAGTCTGTAGTAAGTTGGTTACCACCAGTACCACTTCAATCTCCATGGTTACCTCGGCAGCTTCCAGGGAGACTTGCTCCATACGGCCCATTAACACCTCATTCACATCCAGCGCTCTTCACTTCGCCTCACTCAATACGAAGAATATCATGTCAAATGCAGCCTATGCCAAACTTCTACTAGAAAGTAATGACCTAATTTGCCTGCAAGAACACTGGCTGTTCCATTTTGAAAGAAACAAACTTGACGAACTTCACTCAGAATTCGTGCCTTATTCCAAATCAGTTGATTCCACCGACCCTATTCCACCTTCTCAGCGACCCAGAGGATTTGGAGGCGTCGCCATTTTGCTAAATCAGAGACTCCTCCCTTACTCTAGTGAACTTCCCGATGGAGACAATAACATCATTGCCATTCAGGTTAGGCTGGATCCACTACCTCTGTGTGTGGTTAACGTATACATGCCTTCTACTAATCATCCCGAATCTGAATTCGACGACACTTTAAGCCAGTTGGAACATATTACTCATAAATATCGTCAGTCACATGTTGTAATATTGGCTGGTGACTTCAACGCTTCTCTCCTATCGAGAAAGGGTAACTCACGCGACAGAAAACTTGCATATTTTCTGCAGAAAGCCAACCTCTGCCCAGCAAATCCAGATGAACACATGACTTTCTTCCATGTCAACGGTCGTGATCAGGCCCAGATTGATTACTTCCTCCTGCCAAAAGAACATATGAACCGTATTGCCTTGTCCAGAACATTACCTATGGCCCCAGAGAATACCTCGGACCACACTGCTGTAACCATAAAAGTGAGATCTACCATCCCTATGAAGCCAGTAATCAAAGAAACCCAATCACAGAGAATCACCCGCATTAATTGGGACCACTCCAAAGGATCATACGCCCAAGCTGTTACAGAGCTTCTCTCTCCCTGCAGAGACTGTGACTCTGGGTTTGAGATCTCCTGCGAAGTTAAACGACTGGAGAGGACTCTACATACTGCAGTAAACGTTATTTCCACCAAGCCCAGGATTAAGAGCTCCAGCAAAGGTATACAACGCCTCCAACCCACCGTTCTCAATGCTATTACGAAGAGTAAATTAGCTCACCATAAATGGAAAGTGGCTGGACATCCCCGCTCAAAATTACATCCTCTATCCAAAGCAAAAGATGAAGCCCGTAAGGAAGTACGCCGCACTCAACGACTTGAGGCTGCCAAAGGACGAAGCTATCAGTACTCCCGAATCATGAAGGCACATAAGGACGATACCAAACTTTTCCACCAACTAATACAACAACAGAAAAGTACCAAAGCTAAACAGACGCGACAGCTCGTCCTTAATGATATAAAGTATGAAGATGACGACCTCCTTCCTGCATGGCATCAGTACTTTGGAAACCTAGCTATTCCAACTGAAAACCCCTACTTCATCTCCGACACGCAAGACAGAACGAACCTAGACTTCATGATCATCGAAGACCTCGCTTCTAAAACAGATGACGGCATCTCCTTCACCTTCCAGGAGGTAGAAGTGGCCATCCTCGACCTCAATCGGAATAAAGCCAAAGATCTATACGGCCTTACTGCTGAACATCTGCTACACGGGCTTTCGCCAGTAGCAGAGTACGTTACCAGCCTACTAAACAACATCGCAAAACAGAAAAAGCTGCCAAAGATCCTGAAGCATGGAATGGTCAATCCAATTCTGAAGAAAGGGAAGCCCCCTAACGACCCCTCAAGCTACCGTGGTATTTCCATTCTTCCTGTTATTGGCAAGGTACTCGAAAAAGTGATCCTTCAACGTATTAAACCAGATCTCAAGGCTTCCCAGCACCCCATGCAAAGAGGTTTTACTGAAAGCTCCTCCTGCAACAATGCTGCATTGATGATAACTGAAGCGCAGGCCGAATCGTTTCACCAAAAAAAAGGACCTTTTTCTTACCACGTTCGACGCGCAAGGCCTTCGACATAGTGTGGCAGAACCAACTTCTCCGAAAACTATACCTAAGAGGAATACAAGGCCAGATGTGGCTAATTATCGCAGATACATATCACGAGGCTGCCGACAGGGTCAGATGGAACGATGAGCTCAGCGAATTATTTACGCTTCATCAGGGAACATGGGTTGGGCGGCACAACATGGTTTCGAAATTATCTCAGATCAAGAACACAAGTTTCGGTCATAAACAGTTGTGCATCAAAACCTTTGGATATTGCTACTGGAGTTCCGCAAGGATCCATTTTGGGTCCGTTGCTTTTTATTGTATTTATCAATGATATAATTAAATGTTTGTTTCGAACACTGTGAGGTGAATTTGTACGCCGACGATACGGCCTTCTATGTAGCTGGACAAAATGCGTCCACTGTTCAACCTTTACTTCAAAAAGACCTTGAAAATGTATACACATGGTTATGTGCAAATAAATTGAGCCTCCATATTGGAAAAACAAATGTAATGCTAATTGGAACACCCCAAAAACAAAAGAATGTGGACGAAAACTGGCAAATTATTTTAAATGGAGAAAGCATTATTAGAACAAATAGCATAAAATATCTAGGTGTAAATATAGACCAGAATTTAACTTTCAAGGAGCATGTGGACTACACTGTTAAAAAGCTAAACAGAAGCACTGGTTTATTAAAAAGGTTATCTCCCCTTGTTCCTCAGAGCACTGCATTTGTTTTGTATAATACTTTGATTTTACCCCGCATTGATTACTGCTCCACTATCTATGACGTGGTTTCCTCGGGCGACATTGCAAAAATTCAAAGAATACAAAATCGTGCAATGCGCATTATTCTCAAATGTGACTATAGAACACATCGCATTGAAATGTTGAGAAACTGTAAGTGGTTGAGCATTAAGCAGCGATTCTTCTTAAACAAATGTGTTCTAATGTGGAAAACTGTAAACGATAAATGCCCTAGTCACTTAAAATGTCTTTTTAATTTTTCTACAACGATTCATAATTATAGCACTAGGTTCTCCCAGGCAAATGGCATCACCTTGTCAAAAAATCTTAAGAAATCGTTCTCATTTCAAGGTGCAAAGTTGTGGAATGAGTTGACGAAAGAAGTTCGTGCGTGCAATACGTTAAAAACTTTTAAAAAGCACTGCACCATATTTATTTTATCTAACGTTGAGCCATTTTAATGTATGTATACTCTGGGCCGAACGTAATGTTAACTGTGATAACATGTAATATTTTGTAACCGTCTATGTCTATGTCTAATTGTTTTATCTAAATGTTATGTTTTATTTATTTATTTATTTATTTATTGTTTTTATGCATAGATGAAAAACAGCCATGCTGATTCTTTGCAAATAAATATCATATCAATATCAAGGAAGCTCGCTGTCAGCAGAAATGTACAAGATCTACAATAACACCCTTCTGTCTGACCTGGAATCCTCTGACCTCGGCATAAAAATTGGAGACATCGATGAATCTGCTCCTACATGTGCTGATGATATAGCCCTACTAACAACATCCCTGGGGGCCGAAAAAGCCCAGGTTCTGATTGTGGAGAGTGCGGTGAACAATGACAGATAAATAATAAATGCCTCAAAAAGTGCATCGGTCACGCTAAATGGGAGCACGCCTCTACAGACGTCTAAAGAGCTCTGTATCAATGCCGACACCATCTCACAAATGGAATCTGTACAGCATCTAGGCCCCACCAGACTCAGTAACAATGCTGTTGACATCGACCATAGACTTGTGGTTGGAAGAAACACGCTTTACAGCCTCATGGGTGCTGGTCTTCACAGTTACAACGGTGTTAACCCGCTGGTATCCACGCATGTTTGGAATACTTATATCATCCCCAGAGCAATCCACAGCCTTGAAGCTACAATCCTGCGAAAAGCTGATATAGCTGCACTGGAGACCATGCAAAAACAAAAACTGAAACAATTGCAACATCTGCCCACAAGATGCTCAGATGCTGGTGCTCTTCTCCTACTAGGAGCGGAGAAGATCGAAGCGATTCTACACAAAAAGATGATCTCCTTATTCACAGCCATTTGCCACGACCCTTCGAGCACGGAACATAGACTCGCGAGAAGGCAAGTCTCATTAAAATCCCCTCGTGACAAGAGCTGGTTTTCTGACTTGAAGCAGGTTTTGTACTTATACCACCTCCCATCTGCCACTCAGCTACTCCTGGATCCCCCAAACAGGAACACATTCAAAGGAAAAGTCAAGCGAGCAATTAACGATCACTGGACCTCTGTCCTCCGGAACGAAGCAACCCTGAAGACCTCATTGAAATTTATGAACATTGAAGCGTGTGGTGTTCGAAAACCTCACCATGTCTGGACTACAGTTGGTGACGGTCCTAGAGATGTCCAAAGAGCCTCCATAAAAGTCAAACTGCTCACAGGATGCTACATGTACATCCTTCAAGCCAACAGAGCTAGATTTAATCAGTTCACTGTCGATCCGACCTGCCGGCTCTGCCATGATGGACCTGAAGATTACGTTCACTTCATAGCCACCTGTAGCAGCTTAGACCACATTCGCAAAAATCCAGTTAACAAGCTTATCTCATTACTCGAGTCGTCACATCACGCTGATCTTGCATCACTGGCGCTGTCTGATCCAAAAGTCCTTACCCAGATTGTACTGGATGTTACCAAAGTCGTACCGGATCTTCGGGACTCCATGTCGGCTGAAAATGACTTTCTTCTGACAAAAATCGAGCACACGTCGAGACTGTTGTGTTACGCCCTACATACAGAAAGAGCGCTGATTACGCTTAAATGAGAGAGAGAGAGAGCAATAGTTGCGCTGCACGTTGTACATAGATTTTAGATGCACACTAAGTTTTTATCATAAGTTGTTCTTTTTTAACGTTTTAGTATATCTGCATGTATTTTACCTCTAAGGAGGGTGCTCCTAGATGACAGGAGGGATTTCCGAACCTACTACTACTACTACTGCTGGCTCATGAGATTATCTGAACTCCAACCGTTGGGACACAGGAGGAGGTCATCCTCTCTGCCTTACCTGACAACAGGTGGACCAGCCCAAATACACAGACATTGTAAGCACATGCCATATTCATAAAGCTATTCAATATTTCTGAGATGGGGCAGTGAATGCACAATTTGATTGATGGAAGTGAGAGAGTGAATACGATTAAACATCGCTTTCAACACTATTTCAATCATATCATGATGTTTGGTTCCTACTCCTTTTCACACCCGGAAACCACACAGGTAGGGTCCTATTTCTTTTCACACCCAAAAACACATGGCCAGGTGCCCCAGTTAGTTGCCTCTTACAGAAAGCTCTCTGAGTTACTGAGGCCTATTCTTACCATGACCTGGAGTGTGCACAACAACACTTCAGGTCAATCCCCAGAAGCCCCTCTGGGCTTGATGGCTACAAGATCCAGTAATGACATGTACATTTGGGGATATAAATTATAAGTAACTTATTAAGATTGGCAAAAATTACAATGCAGAGAAGGGTATAACTATGACAAAAAAGATTGGAAAGTTTGAGCCAAGTGGGAACACTGGAGGAAGGTGTTCCAGGAAGATAAAAAACATGAAGTAGGTTTCCTTAATCTAACCCAAGAAGTGTGTCTCCTGAATCTACAACAAACACTCAATCTACAAGAAGTATACATGCGTCATTAATCTATAACCAGAAATATGTCTCCTCAATCTACAAGAAGGAATACAGTGTATATGTATGCATTGTACTGTATTTTTCGCATTTTATGATACTGATGGCTGTTTGTATTGCTTCATCTGAATAAAAAGATTGTCATATACCAATGTTTAGAAGAGACACAATCTTACTGAATACAAGAAATGCTAGCTCTGCAAACTAGATCTGATACATTTCATATGTTGAGGTAAAGCCTGGCACAAATTTGAGAGCTATAATCCCCTGAGACAACAACCTCAATTGCCTGTTGTCTCCGGGGTCAGCTCTCATGTGATTTCAGCGCACATGGTGAGCAAAAGGTTCTTAAGAGATTTTAGTTCCCGTGAAACACCTTTTTCAAGATCATGTGACCTTTCATATGACCAGGCTCACGTAAAAAAGCCCCTTTTGAACAGTCGTACAAACAAATCATGTGAATATGAGGTGTGTTTCATTGGCCGGTCGAATAAAACGTCTAGCTCAGTCTGTTAGTTTACTTTCGCCCACACACAGTGAGAATTTCGCCTCATGAGGCAGAATTATCAAACAACTTTGATATTTTCCTCCTGGCCTCGCAAGGCAAAAACCTCACCAAAAACTGCCCACACACAAGCTAACAGGCAATTGATGCTGTTAGCTCAGGATATAGCTCTTGTATTCACGAGGCATTTCACACTGCTGAATTTGAGGCAGCACTTGTGGAACTGTCTGATTCTGCTCCACAATAAGCCAATAGTCCTGTAACAAGCTGGACCGAGGTTTCCCAATGACAAGCTGGACCAACTTGGGTTAATATGCAACACTGACAATGCTGAGCAGGATGGTATTATAGCTAGAAGAAGGCAAGAATATTTATGATAGCAGAAAACGAACAGTCTACCCTATTATGAAATTAGACGGGGGTCATTGCTACAAACTTGTGGAGTATACCCTTAAGTGCTCCATCCTACCATGAACATACACAGGTATACTTACATGTCAGTACAGTATAGTCATCTTGGTCTGTGCGGATGTGTTCTTTATTATCTAGAGAGCCATTGTTGAGTCTGTCCCCCTGGTCTGCGAGAATGTGTTCTATATTATCCAGAGAGCCATTATTGGGTCCTGGTGTCAATCTCAGAATGTGACACATCAGCTCATAAAAATCAATAATGTTGAGAGACTCGGTTACATAGCCCTTCTTGAAAGCTGGACCATGAGCTACGAAGAATGGATTCATGTTGACCACAGAGGGGAGATAACCATGTTCGCCATCTGAGAAATAAAATAGAATGTGGTATCAAACAGGATATTTTTAATTTATCAAATACTGTACATGTATGTGTGCTCCATTAGTGTATCATTTCCTCATTAGTCATGTTAGTGCAGCTGTATTCTCTATCAGTGTATACATTCATATTTTTCTATAAAAAAATTGATCATAACTTAGTTAATTGGGATGATTATGTATTATTCCACAAACAACTTTCTGTGATTTTGCCCCTTCAATTCATGAACACTCCCATGGACTTGGCACCTGTTTGGTACTGTACTCCCCCTCCCTCCCATCACACACAACTTCCATTCCCCCCCCCACCCGCCACAAAAAAAGAAGTCACATACATATTCATCCACCCCCTTCGAGACTCCCCTTCCAAGAAACTGATCTTACTGTGTCTTGTTTGTGTGTTTTCATTGAAGAGCATCCAACCCTCATTCAGTGTGATGATAATAGGACATATCCGTTCATTATTGCTGTAGTGCAGACTTTTCATCAGTGAGTCATTTTTTAGGTGAACTTGCATCTGTGGATATATTTCCTGCAGCTTCAGAAGGCCTTCATAGACCACTTTCTCTCGGCCTGTGTGAAAAAGAAAGAAATAAATGCCTGGTATAACAATATTACATCAGGTATTATGTAAATGAACAATCCCAGAATTTATCTAGCATTCAAATTGAATTGACTGAAATAAGGCAAAATTTTCTGTTCCTTAAGGGCTGTAGCAATCCTGAAGGGCAAAATCTTTCAATTCTCTTTTTCAGGCATTAGACATTTCATCCAGTCAAAAAAAAAAAGAAAAAAAAAAAACAAACAAAAATTGAACACCCAATTCTAGGCAATGCAATTTTAAGCTCTAGAAAGAGGTGTGAAAAACTAAATAACTGATCTGCATTTGATTTTTACACTAATTTTACATGAAAAGTTATTACGAATTATTAGGGGAATTGCTGTATTTCTCAAATATTATGAGCTTGGACACAATTTGGCATGCTTGTTCTAAACATGACTTCTATAGCAAAATCTATCGCAAAACCTTCTAAATATGTCCTACAAGATCAAGATTAAAGTTACATTGTTTTCAAATTTGATGAATTTTCTCCAGTTTGCATTATTTCAATAATTCTATTTAAAAACAAAATACACAAAAGTTGGAAAACGGACATATTTTTGGTAGAAATTCTCTACTACAATATAATAAAGTAGAAGTTTGATACTTTGTGATAAATAGTGATTTTAAAAGAATGACTGATTTAAATTGTAAGGTTGCAATTCTGAATATTCATATTCACCACATCCACTGACATCTACAGTAATCCTCATCTTTTAACCCTTTCAAAATTATGTATATAATTATCATAGTGCTGTGAAAATCATGATGTAGACAGACAAATGTTGAAGCCAAAACAAGATCTGTTAACGCAAACTGACAGGGTTGAACACTCCCCATCCGGATTCATTGAAAATTTTGGAATGGCCCGACATATTTTTTTTACTGATCTGTCATGGCCCAGATACACATTACCATTAAAGACATGAATCATCTTTCCTTCACTACCGTCACCAGTAACTGATATTATATTACAAATATGCCGACTTAGGTTGGTCAAATTATGCCATATCTTTATTTATTTAAACACGGACAAACTATAGTAGAACTGTCTTTCGTAGCAGTCATAGGCCCGGCCGTATTATCTTTCCATACCTTGCTTCGGAATTAACAGCCCAACAGGTAACAGAGAATAGTCTTCATAGTCCACTGAACTCACAAATTCTGAGATGTCAATGTGTTGATTTATAGGGGTGCGCGTCATTCCATGGTCAGCAGTCATTACAATGTTCATTATGTCAAATAGATTATGTAACCTTAATTGTTCAATCAGATAGCCAGTGAGTTCATCTAGTCCTATGACAGTGTCCGCTATTTCCTTGGAATGTGGGCCATAAGTATGACCAGCTAGATCAGGTTCTTCAAAATACAATAAGCCAAGGTTTATTGGTTTGTCTGAATCGAGAAACCACTGTATCACAGTGTCTATCCTTGTCTTAAATTTCACGTTTTTATCAAACAACGGCGGACCTTGTTTGTACGTAGTTCGTTTTCCTTTAACTCT
>JAVTVY010022350.1:0-85273 GCA_036873755.1 Hanleya hanleyi
GGAGACCAACCAAGTTTATGTTGATATAGTCGACTGTGGCCCAGTTCACCAGGTGAATTGTAAACAATAGGCATGATAGGTAATACCTGGACTACATTCCAGTATGTGTTGTCCTCAAGTTATGCGTGGAGTCGATTCGACTAGGTAAAATGGAGTACATGTAGTCAACATTAAGAAATTTTCTCTCTCGCTGTACGGAATGCCGAATGGTAGCCAACCAAACATGTGGAATCGCTTCAAGAATGTAAGTACATGTAATTGCTGACAGATTATAAAGGTGTATTGAATAGAGAACATATTCAAATCGTGCTCTGTGATATATCAAAAATACCGTTGCCTGAATTTTCAGTACATGTATGTCTGTATGTAGTGACTGTGTGTGTACATTTTGAGAGTTTATTTAGACATTTCTTGATTTTTTTTTGTCATTTAATTTGTTGAAAACAATGAAAATGGATGTTCAGCCTTGTTTGTGCTCAATTCTGCTGTTAAGTAATAAGAGAGCTAAAAGTTCTTCCCAAATTATTTTGTAGAAATTAAAAGAAGGGAGGATGAATCTAAATGATGTACATGTAATACAAATTATCTTGAAGACATTTAGTGATAATATGTAAGTTTAGTATGAGAAACAGGAGTGATCACTGTCCTGAATAAGAAAACAAGCAATTGATGCATACATGTCTGAACAAGCACCCCCATCAAATTGATAAGTAAACATGTTTACTGTCAGTCCAAGTTCCAGTAATTACTTTCTACTGCAGTAAATACCTTTCTAAACCCATAAATATTGGCAAAATGATTTTTACCCCTCGGCCATTTTGGCCTTGGGGTATTGTCGTTGCCATGTACGTCTGTCCGTACGTCCGTCCGTACGTTACCGCATTTTAGGCAAAACCGCTTGTGACACAACCACGAAATTTTCAACACTTATTTATCTAGTGCTAAGTCAGACGCCTATCGAAAGTGGCCCCCCTCGGCCCATATTTTTCAGAGTTCTGCCCCTTTACAGATATATGAATTTCTGTTTCTGTCCTATATGCCTGAATGTAACCAGCTATATCTGCAGAACTGTGTTTGGTATGGCTACTATATTTTGGAAACGTATTTATATTCTTGTATTCTACAAGCCATCAAAGGATTACTTGCCTCGGCTTATGGAGTTATGCCCCTTTTGAATGTAATAATCTTCGATTTTGTTATCTGTAGTTGAATGTACAAGTTATATCTGCAGATCCGTGTTCGGTACATCTTATTCGTCTCGGTTCTTATTTCACAGAGTGCTGAGTCAGACGCCTATCGAAAGTGGCTCCCCTCGGCCCATATTTTACAGAGTTATGCCCCTTTACAGATATATAATTATATAATTTTTCTGTTTCTGTCCTATATGCCTGAATGTAACCAACTACCGGTATATCTTGATCATCCCACATAGAACTATCTCTTCCCCAATTCACACTACACATGGGTCTCAGTCACTTGGGGAAAGCCGAGGGGTTTTGATTAGATCAATCTCATGTTTTCTTGCCTTTAAATCAAGTTTCAGTCATATAGTTGTGCATTAAACTAAAAGAACTTCTGCCCCTGGTTTCATTATGTACGGTAATGTTTGTAATAATTCGATCACTTCCTAACACATTTTTTAAGCCGATGTTCAAAAACTTTCTCCCTATGTTTAACTGTAACTGTTTGCAACTGGGCTGCTAAACAACATGTTGGCAGGAGGAGAATGTGTCATTTAGTCAGTGTTTACTCATATAATCAATTTGATTGGTGGCGGAAAAGTGGTTGAATTATTGGAGAGCTTATGATACGTGAAGGAGGAGTGACAGTTGTGACTTCAATAAACCTGTTCTTTTATTACCTCCATTACTGTGCATATTGATCATTATGAAGTGTTTAGTTTGTGAATATGATTTATGTTTGGAGTAAGAGGTGTGGATCATGTCTGTCCTGTCAATATTCAATATGATTAATGTTCTTGACACCGCTATATTTACGTACTTGTAGGTTTATAGTGGCTCCCTGGTTTCCGTACAAAGTCATGTCGTATTTTAAATATTTTTTGTATAATTTTTTGCAGAAATTGATATAAAAAATGGGGCATAGCATACTACTTTTTTTTTCCAATTTTCAGCTTGAATAACGTGTGCCTGTGACAAGTTGGTTCAATGTGAATAATATATGAAACACCCAACACTTGAGATATACTTGCTTTCAGAATGTTCAAAAGTCAGGTCAATTACATTCCTTGGAACATGTAGTTTTTGAATAAATCAGTTTTAATGTAGGTCGGCATCCAAAAAGGGGCGTGAATACAGCTCTGAAGCCACCTGTACCCACCCTTTTTCCTGTCATTTTTCATGAAGTGCCAACATGCAATGTCCTGACGTCGACAATTGTCACGCCAGCAAAGAGTTTGCCATTCGACGTCATGACGTCACAAGGGAAAACTTATCAATTGCTTGCTAAAAGCAGTCACTGGAACGTAAACACTGCCTGTCAAAGTATCTCATTCTAGCCATTCACTCACAAGAGTACGATTACAAGGGAGGTAATTGTGATGCGCAAAGAGTTGCGCAGAACACCCATTCTTGTAACCAGGGAGCCACCTTAAACACAGAACATAGAATTCATTCAAGAGAGTCTGTGATAATAAATATGGGTTAATCAAATTTAGCAGCAGGACAGGTTGGTTACATTTTGACCATGTTGGCAAGTACATTGACTTACAGTGCACAAATATATTCTAGGCAATAAAGTTTACTGAAAAGAACATAATATTTTTATGGTATCCGCAAATAGTGAACAGCATTATTAAGGAGAACATGTATAGCATGGTTTTCACCCAGGAAGTTCTGCATGCTAGGCATTAACCCTTCCATTGTTAAGTTTTCTTTCTGACGTTCGCTGCTGTAGGGTGTTCGTGAAAGTGATATTTTTTTTTTGTAAAGTTCTGGTGAGAACTTGTGTTCAGCACATGTTACATCAGTTGTGGTCTAGAATTGCTCTGTGACGTATATCACAAACGGTGTAAGTGAGGATTAATCTAATTGGTCTGATCTGCATTTAATATCATCCAATGCTTCTAACTGTGATAGAGTACTGACGAGTACCCTATTACTTCTAATTATTCAGACGGCAAAAGTTAACTCCAGGCATCTGCAGAGAGAAATTCTGCTAACATTTTACTAGCTGCGTTTTCAGTTTTTTGGATAAATAACATATTTTCTCTGCTTCTAAGCCTAAAAATGCGGTTTGAGAAATCCGGTACTATTTTCCCTGTAACATTCTGATGTACACATGTATGTAGGTATGCCTGTTAATGGTGAGTTCTGTTCATCTGTTAACTTGTGACGTCCATTTGAGAACTTGTTTTGCTTCTCTTTTTTTTTCCGAACAAAGGAACCGTTTTGATATATTAGGTCAAACTATTGATATAGGGTCAATAGGTCCTAGTCAGTCTCTCCAAACCCAACCAGGAACATATATTCATATATGTGATGCCACCACTTTGCCTTGTGAAACATGCCATCATCAAGCTGTATGTTGCACTGCCTTAAAACTGAGGCATGAGTTCTCCCCCAGAATATTGGGTAAATAAATGAGGATTCTTGATTTAGAGTTGAAAGAATGAAAAGCTACCCTATGTTGCAGAGCATAATCATGCTGTGTGCCTTTAGCCGAACGTTCTGCAACCATTTGACAAGGTATCTAGAAGATGTTTATCGCACATATTAAAACTGTCCGACACATAGGGGCCCACTCAAATGATGATAATTTCTTTTGTCCAATCCCTGCAAACAAGGCAAGCTGAAGTTTGACCTGACCAATATTTTGGTTTTTGCACACATCACTTCACTGTCTGGAACTGGCAAGATATGGCTACATTAACTCACTCAACACAGCCAAACTGTGTCATCGGTTCATATACCTGCGAAGACATTAAGTTCGCTATCCACTCAAGCCAGTGCTAGGGGTCGTGTGGTCATACCATTCTAAATGTCCACATGACCAGCTACAGTAAAAGTGTGGCTGGAATAAAAATCATCACAGGGATCACTTTTGGTTCTTGTGATGTTTTTAGAAATATGCACTCCGTATATTTGTCTGTGGGGTCATATGACTTCTTGTCAGTACGCCGACATCATTTTTCACCACCCTTTTAATGTTGCGTTTAACTGCTGTGTTTGCAGCTGGGGTAATACATGTAGAAAGGTGAATATTGTAGCCAAGATCAGTGATCAGTGATGGTTGTGCTGGTTTATTCAGGGGTCAACTTAATCAGGTTACTGTTGATTTGTGTGTTAGGAGGTCAGTCATTTCTCGGTTGTACATGTATACATGCTGACAATGGCGAGACGCCTTTGTCTTTATTTTCGTTTCACGCCTGACCGGTTTTGTGATGGATCTGAGATGGGCACTCTCATTCTGCTTTGAGCTGCTTTGCTAGACCACTGATCACATGAAAATAAAAAGTATGGTGAAAGAAAACATCAGTGAGACAACTCTGAACCCGTTCCACCCCAATCAACAGGAGTCGTGGCTTATTAACCTAGTTAATTCACGATATGTCTGTAATGTCTGTAACCGGTCTGTAACTTCACTTCAGTTCACCTACTAACCTGTGAAGTGTCCTCGAAGGTCAGGGGACGACGATTGAATAACCTGAGGAGATGGACAAATCTGAACTACAGCGAAACCTGTGTATACCGACCATGTTTGGAACTAGATTATAGTGTCCATTTTGACAGGGTACTGATTTATCAAGGTTCAAAATAATTCTTAAATTCAGGTATTGAAGTCCTGTATAATTTTGATATTCATCCGGGTTCAGAATTCACTGTACAAATACTCAAATTTGCATTGTTTAGACCCTCTATAAGCAGACCTTTAAGTTTTGAAATTCTTCATGAACATAAGCACAGTCATCAAAAGAGATGTAGGAGTTTTACCTAGGACCAATTTGACCGTCAGAAATGCGGATAAATGGCTCCTGCATGTAGATGATATTTTGGGTGACCAACTATATGTGTGTTGGTCCACTTTGTTGCCCGAACAAACCGCCAGTGACACAAGTCGACAAAGCCTTGGGTTCAGTCCTTTGTCACATGGGTGCGGCTCCCCAGTTGATAGGTTAATAGTTGGAAGATGTTCTGAGAAATGTTCACAATCACCACACACAGCAGACAAAAACATCTTAGAACACTGTTTAAAAAAAAAAAGTTTGTTGTGTGCGTTGAGCTTCAGGGTGTGCAAATTGGAATCGGGGAATGTAAATCACTCCAGCCTTTCACACTCTTATGGATCACCCAATATTCTGGGGGGAGAAAATACACTCTGTGTGACTCAATTATTAGATAATTTCCCATAATGCAGTCCCAATGTTTCAGTTCCTAATTTTTTAACTGGTATACTTATATATTGTTTCTATATGCTCCGACAGACTTCTCTGCAAAATCAGGAATAATCTGCATTCAGAGAAGAAAATTTATATGCTAAATTACATGTATACTATAACTAACAAATTACTTATGCATATTATACATAAGACCATTTTCATGGTTTAATAACAATTCACTGATATCTCATTATGTTAGGTTATATTTATTATACCTAGTACATTACATGTATATATGTATGATGTACCTATTACACATACATGTGCAATTAGCCTTATCCAGTGACTCCTCGAAAATTCCTTTGATCATTTCCTTGTAATATATTCAACACACCGGTCACCCGTGGTGTATTTCAAATACCACCTATGGCGTATTTGATGTGGAACTTCAAACTCAAGGTCAGAGGGTCATTGGATAAAACAGTTGCAGACACTGATACATGATAGACACTCGACAATGTATGGCAAATATCGGGCACTGTTGCACTCTTGAGCATATCAGCTGGCATAAATCAATACACAAAATCGGGATTGCTTTCTAAATTCCCAAAGGAGAGTGATTCGTTTTGTTTGTCCTGGCATGTTTAGTGAGAATCAGAAAACTGCCATTTGAGCTCCCCAACAACCATGTTTTTTCGTTGGCAAAACATGTTTACATGGTTTAGATAATATAAGATTTACTAGACTTCAGCTGTTGACTGCCATATCTTTGCCAGCACCATACATATATGTTAGCTGTTAATCTCTTGAACTTAGCAATAATCTCCGAATATCATGCTGTATAATTTGTTTGCGATACATGGTAACAACATTATCATAAGTTCTCTGTACGGTAATCCCTCCAATAATTTAATCCCCATATCGAAATTCAATCACCCCCCATTTTGAGGACAAAATTCAATCGGCTGTTTTAATAAATTTGATCGCTCTCTGAAATCACTAAAATAACGAAGAAATAATGAATAATGCGTACAATTTTGAACCATTTTGCCAACTTCTTGTTCTAATAAATTTGATCACCCCCACATTTTTTGGTTGCAAATTTCACCTGTGATTTCTACCTTCCGTCCGACTTGGTTTGCGGATTATAACTTGGGGAAATTTCAACGGATTCTTTCAAATTTGGTACATGCTTGGGATTGTTTTTCACGCTGATCTACCTGTAGGTGGCTCCATCTGGGAGCCACCTAATCTGGGAGCCTAGGTGGCTCCATCTGGGAGCCAAGTTAAAATGTTGTTTCCGGACAATAACTTTTGAAAAACGGAACAAATTCTTTTCAAATTTTCAAGATCTCGCTTGGGATTGTTTTTGTTTTTTTGCACCGATCCGCCTATAGATGGCGCCACATGGAGCCCGGCAAAGTTAAAATTTCATTTCTCGACATTAACTTCTGAAAAACTGAACAGATTCTTTTCGAATTTGGTATATGGGTACGTTGTCTCATGATCTCGCTTGAGATTGTATTTCATGCCGATCCACCTATAGATGATGTCACCTATGAGTCAAGTTAAAATTTTGTTTATGGACAATTACTTCCGAAAACCTGTCCAGATTAGGACAAATTCAGTAATTATTGGTACCTTGTCACTGGATCTCACTTGCGATTGCTCTCCATGCCAGGTACTGCATGTTACGGTTCCAAGCCAAATCAATTGTTCCAACGTCGGGGGATTCAACCGCTCGGGTTTTCATTGACTTATTATCAGAGTGATTACCAGTGGCATTTACTTCTAGTGAGATTGCATAAAGACGAATCACTCCAAACAGGAGATTGCTCTTGTTCCTACGTCCTATAGCCACTCAAGATGTTCCAACTTTTGTGGCAGTTACCAATCAGCTCATGAAGCACCTATGCATGAGGTTCTGCCATTTATCAATTTGTGATATTGAGAAAAGTAGATCTTATAAAGCATGAGGTTGAAAAGAGCGAAATACGTAAACAAATCCGGTTTCACTTAAACTAATCTAGTCTACTTGCATGAAAAATAAAGTGTGCCTTAAAAATTAGGTTAACGATGCAAAAAAAAAATGCAAGAACTTGTGAATCCTGTAGACCACCTGTAATTTTGGACAACAATCGTGCATATGATATTTGCCCCTTCGTTATATAAAAAAATATTTATATTATAATTAAATGTATGCTTATTACATAATACATGTACCTCATTTTTATACACCCGCCAAAAGGCGGACGTATTATGTGATGGCGGTTTCCGTCCGTGTGTCCGTCTGTCCGTCCCCCGTGTCCGGTCTATATCTGGGACAGTTTTCCATCTACAGTTCTAATTTTTGGTGAGTGGATACCCTACGGGGAGACGATGTGTCGCATACCAAAATGAAGGTCAAGGTCAGAGGTCAAAGGTCTCTGGCTAAAAAAACAGGAAATCACTGAAGTGTTCGTGTCCGGTCTATATCTGAAAGTTTTCTATCCACAGTTGCAATTTTTTGTGAGTGGATACGCTAGGTAGAGACGATGTGTCACGTACCAAAATTGAGGTCGAGGTCAGAGGTCAAAGGTCACTGTGTTGCCTAAAATCAGGAAATCATTTATCATTGACAGTTTTCTATCTACAGTTCTAATTTTTGGTGAGTGGATGCCCTAGGGGAGAACGATGTGTTGCATACGAAATGTAGGTCGAGGTCAAAGGTCAGTGTGACGGAAAAATCAGGAAATCATTAAAAATTTCTAATTTTTTATGAGTGGATTCAAAAGGGGGAAATGAGGTGTCGCATACCAAAATATAGGTCAAGGTTGAAGGTCAAAGGTCACTGACCCAAAAATCAGGAAATTATTGAAAATAACATTTCTTTGTGTGAGTAGATACATTAGGGGGACACAATGTGTCACATATCAAAATGTAGGTCAAGGTCAAAGGTCAAGGTCAGTGTGACCCCAAAATCTTGAAATTGTTAAAAATCATGATTTTTTTTAGTACATTGAGAAATTACGGGTAGCCGTTTTGTCATGTACGAAAATTTAGATCCAGGTCAATAGTCAAGATGACTGTGACACCAGAATCAAGGTGAAAGGTCAAAGGTCACTGTGACCCCAAAATCAGGAAATTATTATAAATAACTTTTTTTGTGTCAGTAGATACATTGTGGGGACGTGATGTGACGCTTACCAAAATGTAGGTCAAGGTCACTGTGACCCCAAAATCGTTAAATTGTTAAAAATCATGATTTTTTGTGTCCATTGAGAAATTACGGGGAGATGGTTTGTCACTGTCACTGTGACTCTAAAATCAAAAAATCTTTGAAAATTACTTTGTTTTGTGTCCGTAGATTCATTAGGGGGACATGATGTGTCACATTCCAAATTGTAGGTCAAGGCTGAACGTCAAGGTCACTGTGACCCCCAAAATCCTGAAATTCATACAAAATCATGATTTTTTTGTGTCCATTGATACATTGACGGAAGACGAAGTGTCGTGTACCAAAATTTAGGTCAAGGTAACTATGACCCCAAAATCAGGAAATCACATTTTCATATGCCTGTCGAAGACGAGGTCATGTAATGCGATGTTGTGTTCTGTCCATTCATCCATTAACATTTGTTGTCCATGCGATATCTCTAGTTTCAAGGTATGGAATGGTACATGTACCAAACTTTGAGTATACCTCACTCGCATGGCAAAGAGGAGCCATACATTTTGAGATCAATTTGTCCAAGGTCAAGGTCACAGGCCTTCAAAACTGAATGAAGTTTAGCTGACCATATGTGTTAGGTTGGAATATTCTCTCCCCTACATGTATATGGCATTCATCCTGTCTCATATTTGAAACAGCTACAACTGTTTTGAAATAACAACCATACATTTAGTAATTTAACGGGGAGAGGGATCCTTTATGAACTTCATACCTCTTTATTAACTCAAGAACAAAGGTTTACTTCATCACTTTCTTCTTCCTTCATGAAAAATTATCTCGTCTGAAAGGAATCCATTTGCAGGAAAACTACTATTTTCTTGTGTTTGAATATTGTCGATTCCAGTGTGGGATATGTGAGCTCTCGGCTCTTGCTTCAAGGTCAACTAGTTACCAAGAGTTAAGCTCGTTTTAGTTTATCATTCAATATAAGATGTTATATACATGTATGTTACATTCTCAGAAGCACAAAATTGTAGGCTAGCTACCAATTGGAATCGAAGCTATCAAACAACCTTGAAATTTGGACCAATGTAATTCCAGATACACGGGCGTATATTGAAGCCCCTTGGGCTCTTGTTAGCTTAGATATTAACATGGATATACAGATATATTTATGCTTAATGCATACAGCATTTCAAATGAAGTGCAATCATGTCATGTATTTTACATTTATGTATGTTAACATGATTAATGCATTAACATATAACTTGAATATTCGTGAAATCGATGTTCATATTTCTAAGCTGAGCGAGTCTGTGTAGACTGAACTATCAATGACTATATATACCTAACCCTGGCCACTATAATGACAGTAGGTACAGATTACGTCGCATTCTTACTCCCTCGTGTCTATAATATAGGATCCTCATTCATAGCACATACATTTGGTAGCATGGTAACAGTGGGTGTGTCCTACCGTCACTTTACATCAACAACAACAACAAATAAACAGCATTCATAAGACTGTTGAATGATTATTATGGATATAAATGTGCATTCTACATGTGATCCAACAGCAGGGGTTGAAATGTTTTTTAAAAATTACCTGTCTCATTTTCCAGTACATGGAGGCCTGATTAGTTTATGGAGATGGTACGATCAGGCGGGATTTTGGCCTATACGTGGTGCAGTTGAAATTCGAAAAAATAAAATGTACTAAATATAATTGTGTTTTAATGTTACGGCAAAAGAAAATATATACACACAATATGTGAAAGTTCTAGCTCGATTGCGTTATGATTGTAGTGAAAAAAGGGTTTAAATCGAGTCATTTGAAAACACATTTTGACACGAAGGACCTCTTGGACCAAACGCCATTTAACCCGGTGATGTGCGGAGGCATTATAACTCTACTGCTGGAAAATCTTTTTGGTCCACGGGGTCCTTCATGTCTGAATGTGTGTTTAAATGACTCGATTTAGCCCCTTTTTCACGGAATGGCACATGCTGCGAATTTCAATTCCTGTCGTAACTATAGTCATAACACAATCGAGCTAGAACTTTCACATATTGTGAACATATATTTTCTCTTGTCATTACATTTAAACACAATTATTATTATTTTTTTCTCGATTTTCCACCACACCACGTATAGTATAAAATCTCACCTTATTGTACCGTCTCCTTTGTGTCAAATAATGCTTTAATTAATCTGTTAGCAGTTTCTTGCATTCAGTTTGAAGATCTTTGCTTAAAAATGAGTTAACCATGAAAAAAAAAAAAATGTTTTTGGCTACCTGTCTCATAGACGTGTTAATTTTGACCTCTGCTATTTGTACATGTAACAGAAGAGAATATTTGCACTCTTTCGTTGATAAGTACATGTATGTATTAGTCATTCTAGTTTATATGTATAAGAAGAAGCTGAATATATAATTGTCCTGTTTACCGACGCATGACTGTCGATGAGTTCGTTCCTTTCTCTTTATGACAGACTGTGATTAACCAAGTTAAACATGGTCTTGTGCAAACAAATCTACTAGTACTATAATGTATAAACGTGTACGTTATTATCAACATATGACTTTGACTGGATAATTATTCTGTTGTTACCATATTCAGGAAGGTACATAATTAGCTTTGTCGGTGATTGTGCACATGTGACCGAGGGCGAGATGTTAAAAACTTCCTGATGACGATCTTAATAGTATAGTAGTGGTCGAGTGAATGTCTGAATTACTACTGACTGCTCTAACTTATTTTCTCTTAATCATTTTGTTTTCCTGTATTGGCGGTGCATTACTTGCCCCTTTGTGTTGGGTGTATGATAATTGTGCATATATTAAACAGCTGAGCAGTGTGGTACGTAGGAGACATGCTCGAACAGTTCACCATATAGTCACACTGACTCGATCAATCTTATGACATAGTCACCGACAAAAGAACATTGTCCTTTCTATATTCATGTACCGATCATAACAGGGATATATGCATGGAATTCCTTCACGGACTGGAGTACTGTGACCATTAATATAGTACAGTTACACCACGAGTGGACAGACATACGGTATTAGCTGTGGTTTTATGTGGACAATATGGTTTCCCGAGGTTTACTCGAGAACTGTAAGGCAGCTGTGGGAATCTTCTCGAAATATGCCTGTGTACAGAAGGTATGTAATCCAGATAAAATTAAAATTTCATGCTAATGAGCAGATTGATCATGTACTGCTACGTGTAGTACTGGTATTGAACACTTTGACATTGAAAAAAATGTATTTATTTTTAGACAAATTTACTGACATGTATATCTATGACTAGGAAGAGAATCTACATTAGCTTGTTCTGAATAAAGTCCCATAGATGCTCTTTAAAAAGGCTGACTGAGGAACTACACCCATATCTCCGGCCATGTTAAATAGACAAGACAGCTATTAAATCGATCTGGATGTTGTTGTTTTTTTGTGCTTGAGATGTTGGTGAATTTCATCCAGTGAACATAAAGATTGTTTGTTACTGCAGATCTGCAGTTGTTTGGCGAAAATATTTTGGACCAAGAATTTGTCTAATCGGTAATAACGTGGAGCAAATTAGTTTTGTTCAGGTCTCATTTCACTTTTTTGCAATAAGAGTTTTTAATTATAAGACTTTATTCAGCTCACTATGAGAGAAAATCCCCATACCCTTCTCCGCACCACTCACATGTTGCTGTACCAGCTGTAAAGCGATGTGACTAATCTGTGTAACATTTAATAATCCAACTTTCAAATAGTTTTTGAATCATACAGTTTTGAAATTTTAACAAAAATCTGAAACTTCTGATGTTTTACTCAAACTTCTAGAAGTTCAAATTCCAAATTTGTGAATTTTAACTTTTTAGAGTTTTGATTGTAATATTCAACTTTCAAAAAAGTTGCCTTGCTTTCAGATAATATTAAATGGAGCTATTGACCCTGCCATATGCAGCCCAGACTAAACATTACAATTTTTGAGTAAAATATCAAAAGGTTAAACTTTCAGAATTTTAGATTTTTGTTCAAAATTAAAATAAAGTAAAATACAGGAACAGTTTGCAAGTTGAATTATTTAACATTTCATGGATTGTGACTGTCAAAACCGTTCAGAGATTTTCTTTTATATACATTGTTGTACATGTAACCTTGGCTTGTCTTTTTGTCAAAGAAAGGTCATTTCTGAAAAAGAGTTTTCTTAAACAGTTTTCAGTATACACTGCATTCAGATCTTTATTTGCAGATTTATGATAAATTGAGTAGTTAGGCTCTTCTACTGATACATGAACTGGTGCCAGATAATGTAATTATATTCTCTGTAATTTTCCTTAATCATAGCCGGTTTACCATACACAATAACTTCCTGTGGTTAGTTTGTACAACTACTTTCATTACCTGGTAAATTGCTCTCTAATATACATGTACACGTACATATAGGTTAATCCGCCTTCTGCACATTGAGAGAACAAAGAAGAGCTTGTCTGTGCAGTGATGCATGACTTCAGTTGATCAAATACTGATTCATATATTTTCACTTTGCCCTATCTTTCAAGATAGAAGAATGAAGAGAGAGAGAGAATTAAGGTTTAATGTCGTGTTCAGCAATATATCAGCTATATAGCTAGAAGAACGTTTTGAACCGGTGATAGCTGGTATATTTTCATGTAATATTTGACTAATTATTCTAAGCACAATGACACTTTCTTTGAATACTGAGAAAATGTAGTAGATATGTACATTGTATAAAATTATGTCAGTTTATCACTGGTTCAAAATAATCCCCCAGGTTAAAAGCAGGCCTGCAAGTGCCTCCTATATTTTCGAGTCTCCTATATTTTCCTATATTTTACTCAAAACCTCCTATATTTCCTATATTTTGACTTTTTCTCATGAAAATTTTTACCAATGCTCTGAAATGAGTCAAATTGGCACGATGAAACACATTTTTTGTGAAAACATTTCAATCTCTCCATTTAACCAAGCAGCAGAACAGGTCTCCTCGATCGCCACCACTATCACCGCATTCAGTGGAAATAATTTCCTCAGAAGAAAACTACCAAGTTTGGAACCTACAATGTAGTAGTGACCTGTCTTACACTCTTATTTGCTAAATTTTCCTATATTTTATCAAGAAAATTTCTATATTTCTCCTATATTTTGGCAAATTTCCTCCTACATTTTCACTGTGAGCCACTTGCAGGCCTGTAAAAGATAGGGCAAACTGAAAATATACAAACCAGGAGCTGATCAGCTGAAGTCATGCCTCTATGTTCTTCAATAATGTGTAAAAGGTGGATTAGATGTACAGTATTGCAGCTAGACCAAACTCTTATAACACCCATATCCCACAGTGTTAGATTAGAAGAAGTATTGGCCATGGTGTATTGTTGTTTGTAGTCGAGTATATCCACAAGCTCTCACTATTCACTTTCTCTGGATTCAATTTCTATGGTGATCAAATATGCTAAACATTCACATCAAACAGTACAATAGGAGGATCTATGTGAGCAATTGGGTGGGTACAGGTTCCTGTTGCTTCAATGCATTTTGCTGAGAAGCAACAGGAACTTGATAATGTGATGTCTAGCACTGTAATATCACTCGTCTTTATTGCACCATGTAAGCGTCCTGTCTGTGTCTTGTGCGCTGTCCTCAGTGTTTGAGGGTGTCTGGTTCCATGCTGCTTCAAAGATTTCTTCTTTGAAGTAGCAGCAACACAACTGGGCTGGGTGGTACTTAGTTGGTTCGTCGTGATATAGCTGAAATATTGTTGAAAGCGATGTTACTCACTCACTCTGTGTGAGCAATAAACTGCTCTCCTCCATTGTACTTTGTTGAGAGTTAGTGTCAGGTTGATGCCAGTAACTGAGAACAACTCAATATCAAGGCCAGTTCATCCATCCATTGGTGTATCCAGGGGTCGAAATGTTTTTTGAGAATTACTTGTCACTGTGACAGGTAATTATTTTTTTTACTTGTCACCCTGGTACTTCAGCTTGTCACTCCTACTGAAACTTTTTTCACCATACTCTCATCATATATTCCAACCAGCCTCTCCATTTTCCAGGCATTGGAGAATTTGAACACACATTTTTTTTTCCGATCGCGAGACATTTATGACAGCGACAAATTTGTCTCCTTCCTTTAGCTCTGCATTGCCAAGATGAATGTCCTTACTCCCTGATGTTAACTCAGTGGGCTCATTTCTGCCACCAGACTGTTCCACTATTAGGAAGTTCAAAGTAAAATGTCAACAGAACGTTCAATTATGGGATTAAATTTGCTGGAACGATATTTTCGGAGGGTTTTATCAACTTTTTTGTGGGTTACCCAGATTAAAAACTTCACTTTGAAAAATTGAGTTTTTGGGAAATTTTGAAATTGAGTTTAAAATATATGAAAATGCGCGCCGAACACGCGCGAAAACTGAGTTATAGTAAATAAATATTGTGTTATTCAAGAGATAAGTCGAGTTCCCAAATGAAAATGTTGAATTGTTCTGACAAATTATCAAGCAAAATCATTGTTGTTGTTGTTGTTGCCTTCACTCGATCAACTCGCCAGTGTTAGACGTTAGCGCTTGTCCGCTTTGTCTGGAGCAAGTAAAAATCGGCACAGGCAACGCAACGTTCACGTTAGCTGCCCGTGTTGACAAGCACGATTTTCTTCCGATTAAAATACTCACTGACGAAGTTTTATTGAGCTCTTATTCTCCGAAATAAAACGTAAGAATCAATCAGCTTGTTCTGGTTTCATTTTCGACTTGAAGTTGCCAGGCATAAATAGTTGATAGAAATATAGGCCGATTGCGCTAGATCGTGCCAGTCAATTCGTTTACTTTATCCATTAGTTTTGCCTTTCAAGCGGATCGTGTGCAAATCTAGCGGGAAATTAATCCTGCATGGAGTTTGATGTACACAAGCTCTCGTGTTGTATGGCAGCGGGATGAATGACGAAGTGAACAGAATGTCCGATGTAAATAAAACGAAACTCAACAACTGTTTCCAGGAAGACAATTCAGTCATGTTAGGCCTGTATTAGCTCGTAATTCAGTAGTTTTAGGACAGAATAGTTACTTGTCGCGGCGACAGGTGGAATTTTAATTTAGTTGTCACTTGAAAAAATTACTTGTCGGCGACAGGTAGACAGGCGTTATTTCGACCGCTGGTATCTGTTGACGGGTATCATACATGTGTATCTTAGAAAAGGACAGCTCACCTAATTTATTTCACACATGTATTTGGTCATGTCCATGCCAAATTGTACAAGTACGGTACCAGGAAGAGTTACCCTGGCTCAGATTTAGTGGTAATATCGGATTATTGTGGCTCACCAAATACATTGTGCACTATGTCACAGTGTCTGGATCCTATTTCATGATAATTGACAAAATTGTATTTACAAATCTATACTAGATTGCACATGAGAATGCAACTGTTCAAGGCCCCTACAGGTGATGGGTTCTCGGCATTGTCCTATGTCTCATCCCTTACCACCCATCCTCAAGAGCCAATGTATCAACAAGTCTTTTTGGATTGACATGTATAGGTCTACACTAGGTTGGTTAATTTCCCATGAGAGTTCAGTTGCCATGTGAGACTTCAGGGGATTGACCTGGTGTGTTGTTGTGCACACCCCCAGTTCATGGGATTGACCTGGGATGTTGCTGTGCATACCCCAGTCATGAAAAGAATTCATGGTCTTAGCTCCTCAGACAACTTGTCATAAGATGCGACTACATGTAAGTGGGTCACCTGTGGGGTTACCGGGTGTAAACAGGAATGGGACCCACCTGGGTGTGAAAAGAAATAGGATGAAAACATGATATCTGATTGAATTATTGTTGAAAGCGATGGTGAATCCTATTCACTCACTCACCGCCTGTGTGAGATATTAATAGTTTGCGGAGTTACCTCCAAATCAAATTAGCCAGCATGCTGAGACAGTCAGCTGTTTCTCCCAGTCCAATGCCAGTTTTGATTTTTGATTTCATTGCTGGACAAACTATCAAACTATCGCTGTCTTCAGATATCGATCCTGATTCAAAGCAAATTATACTATTAGAGATCCAGGATAAAGTGAACTAAATTGTATCATATATGCAATGGCTTGATAACTCTGTAGTGCATCACAAACAGTATCTAGGTAAATCCTGGCATGGACTTCCAATTTTCCTGAACCTTTGCAGCTGATGCTTCGATGCATGTGTACAACTGTGTAATTCTTTATCTGACCACCAGTATTGTTCATATAAGCAGCCAAGTTCCTAGGCAAGTACAGTACATGTGGGCTTGCCTTACCTCCAGTCCATAATTTGCTGTTCAATATAATTGACAAGTTGGCACAGAAGACTGAAAGGTCACTGTATACATGTATACATACGTAGAACCGGAAGACCTTGAAGGAAGTTGATTAGCCATCATTATGATTAAGTGACATTTAAAAAGTGCAGCAGTTTCACATACATGTACATGTATATACTAACTTATTCAGAGGCCACGTACTATTAATGTACATTGATAGATGTTGTTGTGTATTGGCATTCCTGTATTTCAAAAATATCAACAAGAGCCTAATAACTACTTTGGACTATGTCATTAAAACAAATTATAGTATTACCAGGCTTTTGGGGACTCAGTGAGTGGCTGGTGGTCAGTGACCTTGACCTTTGATCTTTTGACCTCAATTTTGGTACCAGACACATCGCTTCCCACTAAGGCATCCACTCACGAAAATGCGATTTTCAATGGTTTCCGGATTGATTATCTTTGGTGTCTTTGACCTTTTAACCTTAATAGATTTCTCATTTGCCATAAGTGTAAGGTATTCCTGAAGTTTGAACATACAATTTACATCCTGCAGTAATAGCACAGACAATGTTTTCAACAATTTCCTGGGGAGTTTTAGCCCTTGTCCATCATGACCTTGGGGTATTGTCAACATCATGTACATCCGGCCATCCATAGATTGTAAGTTTTTTCGTTATCACCATATCTCGATGATTGAATGAGCACCAAACTTGGATCACACATACATGGCCACAGAGCAGAAACCTATTGAAAATCAGGAGCCCCTCGGTGGTCGAGTGGTCTAAGGCGTTTCACTGGTGATCACTAGTCTCACCACTGAACTGGCATAGGTTCAAGCTCTGTTTATGCATTTTGAAAGTTTGCCAGTGACTTGCCGACAGGTGGTGGTTCTCTTCGGGTACTCTGGCTTCCTCCACCATTCATATGAGTGAAATAACCTTGAGTGTGACATTGAACCAATTCTTCCCTCCCCGTCCTATTGAAAATTAGTTAGATTGACCCATATTTTCCAGGTCACTGGGTCAAAGCGTGTCAATATTTTCTTCAATTGCTTGCTTCCACCATATCTTCAGGAGGAGAAAGAAAGAGAATGTACATTCCATTATAGGACGTCACCAACTACAGCTGACATAGGCCAAAAAAGAGATGAAAAGCCAATGACAGGCCATTGCTTTTGATTGGGTATCCATCACTCGTAAAGATGCCAATAAATTAGATGTAGGCCTACTCGTATCCATTTGGATACGGTATCCATGAAAAAAAAAAATCCAAAACAAGAAAATTTTATGACCCTCTATCATAAAAATTGCCTGGATTATGCAACTTTCTTACAAGAAAATAAGTTCCATGTACATGTAACACACCCATTAAAGGAATCACTTTGGTCGGTGAAATAGTTTGGTCATTGAAATAGCTTGTACAAACTAATGTTTTATATTTAACTATTGTACCGACGTTAAATAAAGCTTCTTGAATCTTGAGCTACAGGTGTAAATTTTTCATTGTTTCAACTTAATTGTGAACTTGGGTACCCGTTACAGGTATCCAAACTTGGATACCCGTTACAGGTATCCAAATGGTTAGCCCTGACAATGGATGAAAGGGAAGGCCAGCATGGATTACCTGTTTTCATTGTGATAATATAGACCGATCACTTGGACAGCATGACATTTGATGGATCATTGACATGTATTCATGAGATCATCTCAGTGGCCATGTCTGTGAACTGTGTCAGATTGGTGTCAATCATGCAGTAACAAGTCTTTCTTCAGAAAGCCTTTATTCTTTCATTGTGTTAACCTGTCCTTGATCTATTAAAATGGGATCATTGTACAATAATACTGTATTGTTTAATATGCATACCACAGATTTGACATAGTCTGATTTCTTGCAAAAACGATAAATTCTAATCTGTTGCGCATTGAATACAAATCTGAACTCTTTGTCGGTAAATACCTGCGTGTGAATCAATGTAACCTCATTTCGTACCGTTTCCCACGTTAGCTTTTGAATGGCATCTGTCTGAACAGTGCTTTAGTGTTATGGGTTTGCAATGGTTTTTCAAGATATGTCAGTTTGAAATGGCCCCCACTTTAGCCCCGAGGCTTTCAGTGATCAAGCTTTGGCCTTTTGGCACATAACATGTTGAACATGTTTATTTATCTACATGTACGGGTATGTAATTTCGTTGAGGGGTATATAAGATGGGTAGAACTTGTCCCCAATCCTTTGTAATGGTTGAGGCAATAAAATATGTTTAAACTAACATGTTCAGACAGTTGCACTCAATACAACATGTACATTTTCATGAATGTCATGGTGATGCAACAATGACCTCATCTGAAAATAGATGTGCGCAGAAATACCTCCAAACTTGAGAGGCAAATTGTATCCAGTTGAAACTCCAGAAATGAAGCTAGATCCTCATCAGTTGGAGTTGAAGGTGTTTTGAGAGCTTCTTGAAATTAGGGCATGAGTTCCTTGGTAGGAATGGCATATATGCCGGTTATCAAAAGAGGATAATACACCACACCCAGTTTGGTGTTATGATCAGCATGAATAGGACTTCCAATTGGAATGGCATATGCCCCATTCCCTCTGTCCCTTTATAACATGCCATATGCCATCCTTTCTTAGGTGAGTTCGAAAAAAGGATGCCAGAGACTCGGCACACCAAGCCATTCCATTTGTAATGCCTTATGCCATTCCTAGTATTGTCGCCCCGTGGGGCTCCGGGGATTGACCTGGGATGTCGTTGTGCACATCGCAGGTCATGGTAAGAATAGGCCTCAGCTCCTCAGACAGCTTGTCGTAAGAGGCGACTAACTGAGGCACCCATGTGATCCCCGGGTGTGAAAAGGAATAGGACCCCACCCGTGTGGTTCCCGGGTGTGAAAAGGAATACTACCCAACGTCGTGATATGACTGAAATATAGTTGAAAGCGACGTTAAATCATATTCACTCACTCACCCTAGTATTGTCCAGTTACAAGAAGCTCCCTTATACCTCACTGAAAATTCTCATGTTGCTGTCAAATGGGGAAAAGATGTTCTGTTCCTGGGGCAAGGAGTGAAACATTATTTCTCATCTGCTTTCAGCATGTTCAGGCCACACCAATTTTATTTTTTGATTCACAGGTTTTTTTTCTTTTTTTCTCAAGATTAGAGGCAAAGAAAAAAAACAAAAAACCCAATATTACAACATCAATTTTCTTTTGTTAGTTTGCGCTCAACTGGCCCTGTTCATTATGTACAAAGCTGGAAGAGACAATGCAACTGAGTGTCACAAAAAATAAAATCCGCCCATGAAACAAATAATGAAATTAGTGTGGTCTTACATGCAGAACTATGAGGAGCCTGTTTGTATGTATGTTAAGTGTATAATGTTTCTCGTTACCAGGTGAAGGACCTGAGTGCAATGGACAGAGTAAAGAAACTACTGAGTCCAGGAACAAAGAGAAAACACTTCAACAATGGTCACAAAACATTTGGTGTCCCATTAGAAGAGTTGGTGAGAAAAGCCCCCTCTGGTTGTAAGGTCCCCTATGTGGTCGCTATACTGTGTGACTTCATCACAAATAATGGTAAGAACTTGCAACATCAGGACTTCAGTCATTGCAGAATTAGTTGCATATATTCCTTCATGATACCTATCATCAGGAGATCTCTGGACCATAAAATACTGGAAATTTATAGTTTTGTATGCCAGTTTGTCCTCTGAAAATCTTTCATGTGAGGAGATAGTTTTAGTCCATGGTTAAGGCATAGCCAAATTTATTATCCGAATGCCCAAAAATAGGTGTACATGTATTACCCTGGTGTTCAACTCAGAAACTCAAAAAAGCTACTTATTCTGGACAAGCATCCGCATCCATTCTTTTTAATTTTTCTTTACATGACATTTTCCCATAAAACAGCAGATACAACCAATTCTGTGATTCTGGAGCCTAGAGTGAAAGTGCCATCTCTATGCTTTAAACCAAAAGTTTAAATTAATTCTTCACGAGTCTTTTTCTGTGTCTACCTGCAGGCATTGAGCAAGAGGGTATTTTCCGAGTGAGTGGAAGCAGCCGTGTTGTGGAGAAACTGAAGAATTCATTTGACCAGACTGGTGAAGCAGACCTGATCGAGGATGGTGACATCATGGCAGTGGCCAGTGTTCTCAAATTGTTCCTACGCGAATTGCCAGACTCGGTCATACCTGAACACATGACGAGACAATTCATTGCTATCGAGGAAGGTGGGTCATATACTTCACTCCGATAACTATGGCCATTATCTCCGCACTCCATGTACACCCAAATTATCAAGGTCATCTGTTATTGAACCAGGAAATTTGTTCGAAATTCTTTAAAAAGTGTCTAGACATACTCAATCTGTCAGACAGTACTGTGCAAATTTGAATTTACTGCGCTTTGAAGAGAAAAAAAAACTTCAAATATAATTGCAATGTCATGTCAGCACCACCGGCAATTTTCCATTTGGGTTCCCCTTTGACCTATATTCATAAATTATTACGTTTCGTAGCATTCTCCAGTGGCCGGAAGGGAGCCTCTTATCTGCAACAGATGAAGGATGTTTTGAGAGAACTACCCGAGGAACACTACGACCTCCTGAAATATCTGATGAGATTTCTGGTCCTGGTCACCCAGTTCGAGGCTGATAACAAGATGTCACCCATGGCCCTCGCTATTGTCTTTGGACCCAATATCTTCAGGTTTGTACTGTTCATAAGTTATACTGATAGTCACAAGATGTCACTTATCAAGTCTCGCTGGTGCATGTGTGGAAGAGTGCCACTTACTTGCTGAAGGGCGGTGGTTCTCTCCGGGTACTCCGGCTTCCTCCCCCTCTAATATTGGCTGTCACCATATGAAATATAGTGCCATAAAACAAAATGATTGATGTTTTGTTTATATAATTTGCAAAATACACTGAGGTCAATGGTCTACATTGTCCTCTGGACCAAGTAGAATTTCCAGGGTTGTTGGCACATTTAGCTTTAAAAATGTGTTTTTTTGGCAGTTGTTTTTTAAATGTTCAGGGTAGCGAGAAAATATGGAGTGGATGGTTCTCACAAAACGGTCTAATTTCTTTTTCTCTTGTCATCCGTGTGCAGATGTGGGTTTGGAATAGCTGGCCTGAAGGATCAAGGTGTTACCAACAGAGTTGTCTGCTCTTTTATCTCTGACTATAACAGTCTGTTCAAAGAGGATGGGGAGATGTCACCACGTGCTACTAAAGTCATCAAGGTCGGACAGATAATATTCCAGCATTGACACATGAATAATAACAAATTGTAAGGAATTATTATTCCAGATATTGAACTGGGGAGTATTTGAAATCTGAAATTGCAGACTCGGAATTCACTTCAAACAATATTTAATGCTAGTGGTCCGGTGAAATTGAATTATAAGAGCACACACATTTGAACTTCAATATCCATTTCACAGGTTGTAGAGAACTACCTCTCTAAAATGGAGGTAAAAAAAGTCATGTTTTGTCAAATAAAATAAAGGCTAATCTATATCGAACCGAGACATCCGCCAGAAGCGACCATGGACATATATATCCATAAAAAACAAATTGTTGTCTATCAAATTTTCATTATAGTAGATGGCCTGTTTTGTTCTCTATTAAAAATTAGACTACACTTTCATTGGGAAAAACCGTTGTGACATGCAACAATGTATACGCTAAGTCGCCTGAAGATTTTCGAATGTTATGATGGATAAATCAACCTTTATATCTCCATTTTAGAAGGGTATAACCAGTAGCTAATTCTGGGATTTTGATTGACAGGTACAGGAGAGTAAAACTCAGAAAACTCCACCACCTCGACCCCCTCCACCCAGAATAGTGAATAGCGCTCCCACTCCAGTTGCGCCCCCTAGAAAAGTAAGTTGATTAAGAGACTATCTGATATTTTCCTTTCCATTAATATTAGAATTAACTTAACCTGAACAGAATAACTAAGAAGTTCAAATATAATTTAGTTTGACTTGATCTTGATTTTATTTGCAAATCTGTTATTAGCAATTTTTTAAAAGACGTTTTCCTGGCCATTTTGTTTATGCATATCCTAGTAGGATAGTACTAGTCATACAGGGAACCATTCTAACTCTGGTACAGGCAATAGTAAGCGTATGTATTTATTTTGCCTTTCTGACGAGCTAAAACTTTCACATCAAAGAATGAAAATGACAATGATATTGAATATCTGTCGGAAAAGTCATGTTCTCTGGTCGAATGGGGTATCACTACACATTTGTTGTAGAAAAAATAGAAGACCAGTATGTATTGTAAAAGTGAAAGATCTTCAGCTAGTTTTAGGTCCATATGATGATTTGCGTCACTTTCTATTTATAGTCAAAGCAACGTTACGACAGCAGTCAGTATCAGGATCAAGAGGATCTGAACAACAGTGATGATTCTCACAGTGGAGTGGGCACGCCCAGAAGTCGTACAAGTAACCCGTTTGTTAGTCCCAGACAGAGTGATGAGGAATCAGGCAGGACCTCACCCTTTGTCCTTGATAGGTAAGGTCACACTGACACCACAACATTGATGCTTTTGGTGAACGTCGTGCCGTATGAATTACAGCAAATGTTCCAAGTATTCAGTCACATTGTCCATTTCAGAATTATGGGACTTTAATTAACACCACATGTGTATCTGGTCATGAACCTGAAGTTGATTTAAATTAACACCGCATGTGTATCTGGTCATGAACATGAAGCTGACACCACATGTGTATCTGTTCATAAACCTGAACCTGATTTAATTTAACACAACATGTGTATCTGGTCATGAACCTGAAGCTGATTTAAATTAACACAATCTGGTCATGAACCTGAACCTGATTTAAATTAACACCACATGTGTATCTGGTCATGAACCTGAACCTGATTTAAATTTACACCACATGTGTATCTGGTGATTTAGTATGAGCCACCTTTATATATTTATTCCAAATTTATACCACAAAGCAATTGTATCTGAACTGTGTGACTTCTATTTATATACCTCCTAAGCTGACTGAGGGGTTTTAATAGCCTTGCTAGGTTCATTGAACTAATATTCTGGTCCTAAATTCAGTTAAAAATCTCTGTCCGCTTAATTTCATCCACCTCATAGAGCAGTAATTATCCCTGTTGACAGCAGGTGTAATACAATAATATTCAGGGTAGGTGACCTAGAAAAATGTCCTCCAATGAATTTTCACACTGCTTTTTCATAATTTTCAATCGTCCTTTTTTCAAGTTCCTCATTGTTGCTTCCTGAAAAATTAATTACCTGTGGCTTTCAGACATTCCAGATTTATCATGTTGAATTGTTCATCTATAAAAACAAATGCTATTGCGTGTATCATATATGACTGTGTCACTGTGTGTGTGCACACATTTGATTAAGCTGATTCTGTGCTCAAATTCTGTCTCTACTGGTTGATATTTGATACATTGTTGGTTGATATTCGATAATTTTATTGTATTTTCAGTGATAATGGACACAGTATTATGGATTCTCCTATTGTCCCAGCAATAGCTTCTGAGTAAGTACATATTAATATTCTTTTTCTGCATGTTTGACTATCCGACTTCACCCCGCCCCCCACCCCACCCCCCGCCTTTCTTTTCTCACCTGACACCTCACCAGTCAGCCCTTCCTGCATTAACCCAATAACAGTAGACAGCCAAATTATCATGGCACGGAACTGCATGGTGTTCATTTTTCTCAGTATAGGTTGAACCAGAAACTGAAGAGTGCTGATCAGTATAGTACTCCACGTTCCTTACAGAAACGGGGCGCTCGGTGGCCGAGTGGTCGAAGGCGCTTTGCTGGTGACCAGTAGCCTCACACCGCTGAATCGGCACGGGTTCAAGCCCTGCTGGTGAATGTGTGAAAGTTTGCCAGTTACTTGCCAACAGGTGGTGGTTTTCGCTGGGTACTCCACTCCCTCCACCAACCAAACTGGCTGTCACCATATGAGTGAAACAACTTGAGTATGGCATTAAACGAATGCCCCCCCCCCCCCTTCTTGACCGAAACTGAACAGTACTACAGTGAAACTGATCAGTTACTGCTCTGCACAGTACTGTACAATACCTATTCAGAAATGGTGCAGAAAGCACATGTTTCAGTAAACTGATCGGTATGAAGGTGTACATTATCAGTACTGTTCAGCCATTAACTGGTTGGTAAGGTGTGGTGTCCCCATGTGCAGAACTATGCAATTACCACACAGTTCCATGTAGTTAAAAACTGAGCAATACAGGTCTGTCAGAATTTGCCTGTGATAGACATGCATCACTGAACTCTCCAGCTACTGCCTGGTATGTAGGGGCAATCTTTGGGTTGTTTCTCCCTTTTCTCCCAGTGCTTACACATGGGGAAATATTTTTAACTAATTAACTGTTATATATCTGGTAAATATATATACTTATATTACTCTGCTTATTATTTGAAGGATTGGTCATTATGCTCATGCCCTTAACCCTTTCTATACCAGTACAGGCACTTGTTCAAAAACAATACAGTCCAGTAACATCAGTTCCGAAGTTCGTCGACTTTACATTGGTTTAAACGATGAAATAATGCACATAGTTTTGACATACTTTTGTAGCAAGCATGTTGAAAAGACCACAGGCACTATGCCGAAAATTCACCTTTCATCAAACAAGCCTTCCAGCTAGAGTTGTAATATTACAGTCTATGTTTTCAGAAAAAAATGTTTCTCCCTGAAAGTTCCACACTTAGAGGACAAGGAAACTAGCAATATCTTCACGATAAACAGTTGAAAATAGTCACATCTTGCACTGTATGCCTAGTCCAGAAGCGATACAGCTCTGGGAATCCCCTTGCAGATCATGTTACCACGTGACCAAACAATGAGTTCACGACAAAGATTGAGGGAATCTGGATACTCATTTAGCAGTTTCCGAATATGATTTTCTGGCTCCTGAGTTATTCAAACTGTATCGTTGTATTATTTCCTTTTCATTTACGATCAACACTTCATATTTATTAAAAAATAGTGAACCTCTTGTTGTTATATTCTTCATAAAACCGCCTTCGTTACTGTATCGTTTTTGGACCTAGTGTATCGATTTCGGGCATTTCTGTCCCATTGTGTTCATGGCGATGTAATCCTTCATATTACGATGTTCATAAAAAAGTAAATGTTCTTTTCCACAACAAATGATCAACATAATTGATGTCAGGCTTTTTAGTTAGAAATATGGGACAGCGTTAACGGCTTCCCACACGGAGCGGAAATTGAAAAGGGTGTCGTTTTTTGGACCAGTGGCTGTACTGATAGAAAAAACAATTCAGCAATTGCCCGACATTGGCATACTATGTAAACTATTATAAATATATCTCCTGTCGATACCAGTTTGATCCATCAGTTAATGAGTGTTCTGGCAAGTTGGAAATATTCCATTCATTACTTGTTCAAATTATGATACCAGTACACAGAACCAGATGGATCAGGAAGTAACTAGACTGATGTTCAGTGAGATATGTCCAATGGTGTTGAGTTTATGTGGGAAGGACTGATTGTCCCCCAATGCCCGAAGGGCTAAAGGGGGACTATAGTATTGGGGTCCGTCCGTGTGTCAGTGCGTGCGGCTGTCCGACTTCATTTCTGGACAATAACTTGTGAAAATGCAATCGGAATTTGGTATGTGGGTACCTGGCCTCAAGATCTTGCTTGGGATTGTTTTTCACACCGATATGCCTATAGGTTATTGTTTCCGGACAGTAACTTCTGAAAACCTGAAGAAGCTCTTTGCACATCCAGTATTGCCTCAAGATTTCACTTGGGATTGTAATGCTGATCCACATGTAGATTACAAGTGCAATCTGGGGGCCATGCCAAATTTTCTTTTTGAGACAAATGTGGTAATTGTGGGTATCTTGCCAGTGGATCGACTCGCTTGGCATTGCTCTCCATGCCAGGAGCTAAACATTGCAGTTCCAAGCCAAATCAGTATTAAGTGGGTCCATGGCCTGTGGGATTCTGAAATGAATACAATACAATATGTACAATAGCAGTTTCAACATCGGGGGACTTCAACTGCTCAGGTTTTCTTTTGCATTTTAAAAAGCTACAGTTCTTAACATACTATATTTTACAATAAACTACTAAATAATTATTTCGTATCTTGTAGTTGTTCACTTTTCATCCTAAGAGAAATTGTCCTTTCACTGGAAAAGTTTATATTTCAACTGGGTGTTTTACATTTTATAAACTGCAATTAAAATCTACATAAGTTTTTAGACTTCCTCATAAGAGTTATTGTTGAACTTTTTACCTCGGGTGTTGTATGAGGATGCGGCATGAGAGGGCGACCTGGGCCTTTAACTAATTCATCAGATGTAATATATCCCCCTACCTGTCACTCAGGTAAACAGATATTCTTAATATATATATTTTCTTCAACGGTAAACTGGAGGCTCATGACATGCTTACTGGGGCATGCGCTCTAAATTCTAATATAAAGACATCCTCCACGGATAGACACTTCCCTGTTCTTTGTGTGAAAACACCGACAAAAAAAAGTACTCTTTTGTGCTATATAAACATGATAGGGGAGATAAAATTTCTGCTTGTTTATTTCATTGTGACATGCTGACAATGCGCTGTATGTGACCGACTGCAAATTTGGACTTTGCTGAAAGTTCACTGGGACATTAGGGAATTCGATACAATCAGTCTGGATATTTCTCACCTACGCTTTTGTCGGGTTGGATATATGAATATGACTGGAGATACACCGGGACTTCAGACAAATTTCAATAGTCAAGTGTGTCTGAAGGCAGCTTTGAATTTGTTGAACTACATGTAAAATGCACAAATACAAATAAGAGCATTATGTATTAGTTTGGTTGGCTTTTAGAGTTGGCTGTCTGAATATGTTAGGAGACCATAGAATAGTTGATTCATACAAGTGGAGTTTTTAGAATTGTAGAATCAACAATGAGTGGTTGAATTTTCAAACTCGGGTATTTGTGCATTAACTCTCTCGATATAAAAAAGTGGACCTTCAATATTGTCTGGAGCTAGACTGAAGTTTGAGGATTCTCGGTGAATGAAAGTTCATCTTCTGTCTGTATGGACTTTGGTAGGATACTGAGTACGTCTTATCCTTGGTATGTGACTGATGTCGTTATTTTGCAGGATTGTCGAGCACACTATTAACCAGGCAATCTCGGAATACATGTTTGGCTCGGAGGCTGATGCCAGCACCACAGCTTCCAGCATGGAGGAAATGACCAGAGATTCACTGGAAAATGAAAGTAA
The DNA here is from genome assembly GCA_036873755.1 of Hanleya hanleyi. Taxonomy (NCBI): domain Eukaryota; kingdom Metazoa; phylum Mollusca; class Polyplacophora; order Lepidopleurida; family Hanleyidae; genus Hanleya; species Hanleya hanleyi. Next base: position 28,112 of record JAVTVY010022350.1, read on the forward strand.
GCCTTTATGTTGAATTTTTGTCTTAGATAGTCACGACTTTACTAACAGGTGTGAATTGTTCAGCATTGTCTGTGAGAATCCTGAGCACCCTATTTCTTCTAATTATTCGGATGGCAAAACTTAACTTCAGGCTACTGTGGAGATAAATTCTTCAAACATTCTGCAAATTTCACTAGCGTTCTTTGCAGTTTTTGGGATAAACAACATATCCATGCCACATTATTTAGCCTCAGTGGACATAATGGTTGGGTTTTTTCTGCTTCTAAGTCTAAAAATGCTGTTTGAAAAAATAGAAGAAATAGGGTAACACTACCAATATTAATCTTGGATTTGCAATATAATTTAAGTTGATGCAAGTTAATCCTTAGACAATACTTTCTTACCCCAACAGCAGCTGGCACATGGCTGATCTCATCAGTTCTGGTTCGTTAATCACGGCACATTGCTATCTTTTTAACCTAGAAAGTATTTTTAATCGATAATAACTGGACTATTTTCAAACCTACGTTGTTGAATTTTCATAAATGTAGATAGGTCCTTTCTTGGAATAGTAGGAAAATCTGATCCATATTTTTCAAACTTGCATCAGTTAGCAGTAGTAAAAAAGCTGCCCTAAGTTAAAGAGATGGGAAAAACTTGGAAAACAAACCAGAGCTCATGTGATGACACATGTGTCAATGCACCTGTCGCTGCTATCAGGGCAACATAGTACTGTCTGTGGATTACCTTGGATTTTTATTGCAAACCAACCATTACATACTTAGTATAGACGCATAATGGTACTATTTTTCTTCGATATGGAGGAATAACTGAGTCTGTATTGTCTTCATTTGTAGTATTTTTGAGCTTTCTGTTTTTTCTTGCCGTTTCAATTCAAATTAGTCTTGTGAATCCAACTTACGATTGACAGCACTCTTGCAAACATTCTTCCTTGTCACTTAATTCACCTTCCAGATATTGAACCAGATCTTAAATTCCATTTGCAGACACTGGTCTGGTTGGAAATTACGTGCTCTGTATAACGAAATTTTCAGAATTTTTCTTCTCAGTTTAGTTTCTTTTTCAAATTACCTACTTTATATATACATGTACATATAATTTCACAACAGCATCAGTGGAACACTTCACATCAGATTCTTTTGAAGTTCACACCAAGGGTTCATTCGTTAGGTGTTTATGGTTTTGATATTTGACTGATTATGAAATATTTTGTTCACATATCTTCATCATTTTTGTCTGTTTCATTGTTTTGATTTCTTACTGGCTTTCTACTGTTTGAATTGAATTCAGAGTTGTTTCCTTTACCCAAGCATTAAAACTGTATTATGACAGTTATGGTATTATCACAAAAACATGCAAAACATTTTTCAAAAAATATAATCGTTGGTATATGACAGTGTAAATCTGGTTATTAGTGTATGACCAAGACTTTGGACACTGCTCTGAGTTCAATTAGATATTGTGATGTTTACAACTCCAAAACTTATAGTTTTAGTTCATTATCATAATCTCTGGAGTAATAGGCGAAGGGCAGCATACATTACAGCCATTAGATTCTGTGTTTGGTGTACATTTTGATTGTTTTATTCTATATTTTAGCTCCTATTCCCAGTCCAAGAAGAAAGAAGAGTGACACTGTAGATGGAATGATAGACAAGGAAAATAGGTCTGTATCAATCAAAGTACCAGATCAAGAACTCAAGTTGTTTATGTTTATATTATTGTAGGTAGTAATATGTGCCTTTCAACAAACTCCAAGTTTCTCAATTTCTTTAGAATTGCCACAGATATGCCCTCTGTAGCAATCAGTTTTTCCGATCTTCCATCTATTTGATCAAACTTTTCCAGATGTCTTGGTTAGGCTATTGTCGCTTGATTGGTTGTTTAGCATGACCAGCACTCCGCTACATTTTGAGGGCAAATAATTAAAATAGATGGGGGGATTTACATTTTCAACAGACAGCATACCCATTTTCTTCATATCGTGTACAATTGTTTAAACTTTAATAATTAATAATAAATAATTATAGCATCTAGCATGTGTCTTTAGAAAATGAAGGTCCTGCTAAACAACCAATCAAGTGGCAATGGCCTTACTATATGATGGACAACTTACATGAAAGATGCTCAGTACCTTGCAGATGTGCACTGTCAGAATTATTTTCCATTTTTGTGATTTTTCCCCTGAGTTAATATCAATATATATTTGTCTGGTCCTTGTCCCTGTTACTATTTGATGGACAACTTATATGGAAAAGGCTCAGTATCTTGCAGATGTGCAATGTCAGAATTTGTTTCAATGAATTTTCTCAGAGTTTTAAGATAAATATATACTTGTCTGGTCTTTGTCTCAGTTCTACTTGATGGACAACTAAGGTGCTCAGTACCTCGCAGGTGTGCACTGTCAGAATTATTTTCCTTTTCTGTGATTTTCCCCAGAGTTAATATTAATATAGACTTGTCTGGTCTTTTTCTCGGTTACTACTTGGTGAACAACTAAGATGCTCAGTACCTCGCAGATGTGCTCTGTCAGAATTATTTTCCATTTCTGTGATTTTCCCCAGAGTTGAAAAATATAGGCTTGTTTGGTCCTTGTCTTGGTTGCTATTTGATGGACACGTCAATACTGTCTGGCATTCAAATTTCCATGCCAGTGCTGCATGTAGTTAAAATGTCTTTTACCTGAGATGGTACCGTCAGTCACCCGAGACACTACTGTAATGGCCTGTTTTGTTTACGTCCAGTTGTCCGGAGGATGGTCAGCCTGTCAGTGTGAGAGAGAGGGCCCATCGTTTCCAGAGACATGAAGGACAGACAGTGAGTGACTCTGCCCTCACCGGAACAGGTGCTCTCATCAATAAACCAAAGAAACAACGGCCCACCTCGGATGCTTTTGATTATTTTGAGAGTCAAGGAATTGTTATAAACAGCAAGGTAAGCTAAGACGAAATTAATCTTGGCTAACTTTGTAATTACAAAATAGTAAGCATGTTAATGATATCATCGAAGCAATCTGAGCTTGTATGGTTCCTCATCTCTAGTAATAGTTCAACTGACAAAGCCGAGCCATGACATAAGACAAATTCACCGTTTCATTGATAGGAGTTTTCCGAATAGCCTTTGTGACCTTACGATCTTTCTGAATATGCCCACATTTGAGCGGATTGAACACCAGGCAGTGTGTTGTTTATTTTGTCCCCTCTGATTGTATTGAATTCACATGTTCGTATCGGTATTTGCTTTGACTTCAGAGACACCCCCATGTCATTTCCACCTAGAGCTTCAAAGAGTATGTCATCCAGCTCTTTCGCCACATAAACTAGGTCTTCATCAAAATATACCTAGATCGCACAAAGATGGCGTATCACACTCGAATGCCTTTCATTCATTGGCTGTTATTTTAAAAGGACAGTTCAAGTAATAGCTGTACTGCCCACATGTGCATGCATGGAGGATGGTATGGTTTTGCATATGTGAAATATGAAACCTAAGCCATTCTGGTTAAGGGGAGATTTAAGGGGTAGTAGCGTCATTTAAAAAATATTCAGCAAATAACCTATTTCAATAAAAGTCTAGTAGTTGAGATCAACTATGGTGGACGTTTTTCTGTGACTTCATTTTTTAATATCACTTGCATTGAAATCACACTTCTGACATTCTCTGAAAAACGCGACAGCACCTGCACCTAGCTCCAGTGCCTGAGATGACGTCAGAAAACGTACATTGGCATTCCGGGCGTGATGCTTTGCAACATCATGCTCGATTTTAGAACTTTTATCACAGTATGACGGCTTCTAACGTGATGTCATGAACACCTGGTCACGTTATCTGACGTCATCTCAGTCATTTCCCATTTTAATGTAGTTGTTCACTAGACCGAATTGAAGAATCTGACAATATTGGTCCCTATCAGAAATACAAGACTTCATGTCTTGAAAATCTTTTGGCAAATGTTGCAAGTGATCATGCTGTTCAGTTTACCCAATCAATTAGAATCACACTACTACCGCTTTAATCAGTGTGATCATGTACCTTTGTAGGGTCCTAACATCTTTAATCAGTGTGACCATGTACCTTTGTAGGGTCCTAACATCTTTAATCAGTGTGATCATGTACCTTTGTAGGGTCCTAACAAGCCTGATCTGCAGAAGGAGGAGGGTGAAATCATCATGACCAATCTCTCTGACGGAGTCTCCACTAATTCTAGTCTTCATCTCCTCTTCTCCAATCCCAGCACTGCGGCACACATACAACATGGGTAAGCAGAGTCCTCTCCCTTCCCCCTAAATAGACCATTCACTCTGTTACAGTTCACTAAACAGACCTGTTTTTTAGACCCCTGTAATTATTAGTATAGCTTGTGTAATTTGAAGGCCTTCCAATTCATTCACACCCCTCACAAGACAAGAGGAGAACAATAGTTTATCTTGGTACAACAAGGAATCGAGATGATAGACTTTTCAGTAATATAAAGGTCCGAAGAAGAGAACCTTACATGAAAGATCACCCTGGAATATTTCTCGTGATTATCATCTCTACTGAAAAGTTCCTTATTTGGTATTGACAGATTGGGTAGAGCAGAGCCAGCTCCTGTAACCAACCTTGATCATGTTGACGAGAAGACTGACTTGGAAGCTGTTAATACAACCAGTCAACCTTTAGCATCTGTGAGTACATGTGTATGGAAATTTACTTTAACAAATTACAAGACAGCCCTGAAAAAGAAAAAGAAGTGGTTCATCTGAACTGCGGCCACATATACTACAAACACACCATTTTATATTAAAATGACATGAAAATTAATTCGAAAGTGGCATATATATGGAGTGACTTTCTGCTCCATTTCATGCATTATTAGGGAATCTACCATATCTGCTGATAATTTTTCATTTTCTGCCAATAATAAATTAAATTCTACATATTTTGAAATCAAGTTCATTTTGTCTGTGATTCGAATCTTTTGAAATATGTTTCACAGTTCAAGCGAGTTCAAGGGCCAAAGAATCGTCGCTCTCCCAGTCGTAAAGTACGCAAGTCTCTCAATCTGGACGAACTGGACTCAGACATCCAGGACTTACTGGGAGACAACTCTGATCTGTCGGAGCAACAGAAGAACGAGATAAATCATGGTCACAGTCATTTGCAGCACAATCACGGAACGGGCTTCCACAGTAATCACTATGGTGAACAGCACAACAACAACAACGTTTCGCCATCGCAGTCTCCTGATAATAACAGAAAACCGCTCATTCCACCATTGGACTTCTCCAAACTGCATGAACAATTGGATATCAGAGGTGGGTTGAGGACCAAAGATATTGGGACTGCTGTGACCCATCTTCACATATCCAAGTCGAACACTTTATGTGTCTCATTGGCCGAATATCGCATATTTTCTCCTTAGAATACAATTTGATGCCGTATTACATGGTCCATATTAGAAGAACTCCCTGTTTGACCTGTTCAAAATTCAAATTTGATTGGCTACTTGAAGGATATGAACACTTCCAGGTTGAAAAGCAATACTACCATCACTTGTCATATTTTGGGATAAAAAAAAATCCTCACTGCACGGTGTTGGCATGCTCATATCTTGATTGGTTATGTGACATCACGTCTTCAAGTCTTCAGCCCATTCACGAAATGACGGAACATTAGTGTCATATTTAACTTGAAACGTGAAGATGGCTGTGACCGTGGTCCACATTTGTTAAATTCATTATCACAGTACTCTGAGATATTGTTGACAATGCTTTAATATTATATGAGCAGTCTCTGTACATGTCTTAAAATTTATATCCAGCAGAATTGCGGCTGAATCTGTTACGAATAACTCTCCATATTATTGAGGCAGTTCGATCAGTTTTGAAACTGAGAGTCTATCTAATGCAAACTCTGAAATGACAGTCATTACCTCAGTGGATTTATTTTTGATTGATTAACAGATAAAATTCCAGCTGATGAAGGTCGCATTCAGATAGTTCCCAAGAGCACAGTTGTCCCCCTTGGTGATAGCTCGTCATCAGAGGAGGAAGAAGACTATGAGATGAACGGAGTGGGTGACATCATGGCAACTGCTGTGCTATCACCACGTGCAGGAGTGAAATTTAAGAAGAATTCAGAGTGAGTATTTCCAAGTTGAATACCGTGGGATGGATACTTTTTATCATATTTTCATGGGAGTGGCTGGGTGCGGGTTCTGTTTGAATTGCCTTTTCACAGGTATTGTTATCCCTCTAATAATTCAATCCCCCTATCAAAATTCAATCACCCTCAATTTTAGGGACGCCAAATTTGGTCACTCCCTGAAATCATTGAAATAACAAAGAAACAATAGATTATCTGCATGATTTTTGGAGCATTTTGTCAAATTCGTGTTCTAATAAATTTGATCACCCCCAGATTTGATGTTGGGAAAGTTCACTTCCTGTGATTGAATTATTAGAGGGCTTACTGTAGCACATGGATGGTGTGAATGCATGCTTGTATTGTCAGTTGAGAGAATTGAATGGATAATACAGAGAATGTCTCTATGAAAGTTGGAAAAATCCAGCATGAGGTTTATGTAAGTTTCTGTTTTTCGTAAGGTTTGTATGTGACTGTTCGAAGATCTTTGTGTATGTGTGTGTGATCACTTTTTGTTCAGTATGTACTTTATGCACCTTGGTGATTTTTAATATATATACGATGATGTTAATTATTTTAATCTGTACTTTATGAAGCACTCTCTGAATGCCAAATATTCAAATATGGTAGGCTGAAGGAGGCCGTGTTCTAAAATGAATTTTAACATATATATGTAGTTGATTTTGGAATAAATGTATGTCTTTCGAAAATGGACATGCATTTTCGTGGACAAAATTTTTTTTCTAGGGAGAGAAAAGTGGTTTTGTTTGTATAGTGCTGAAATCATTGTTTAGGTGAAAAGTATTGACTGATTAAGAGAAATGTTAAGTTCAAAAACAGCCATACAAATCCTGCTGGAATTCTAACTTATGGCAAAGGGATACTGCTGGACATACATTGATTTAATCAGAAGATTTGGATCAACCGAGGTGAAATTTAGGAAAAGTAACTTAATCATTTACTTCAAATGGAACAGATTAAATCCATACTATCGTGACTATATGGTCAGAAATTAATGAAATCTAGAAGTATTCGGGTGTTTGTCTATTTTGCTCTTTACCACGTCTATTTGCTGGTATTTACACACCGCATACATATATACACATCAAAGTTCCCCGCAGGTGAAAACATTGTATACAGGCGTGGTATGGTACTATACCTGTGACTAGGTCTTCCGTAACCGTACTGTGGCGGTACTAGAGTGGTCCGTCAGTGGTAGTGTGTCCACTCCGGTACTGCCACAGTACCGTTATGGTGATGACATAGTCCCCACTATGGTACCATACCACTCTGGTCACAATGTTTTCACTGTCAGAGAACATGCGTGTGTAGCTAGCTTTGCTTCATCCCCAATTTTGTGGCTTCAGCTTTCCATATTCACCGTGTTTCAAGGGCAGCATTTTTAAAAGTCAACCAAGCATTGTTTGTCTTTGAAACCCTTCTGAATTGATTTGTCATTCATAGAGTGCTTTCTTATTGTTGAAGTGAACATCTCGTTTGACATCTCCCCCCACCCCTACATCACCGCTGTTTTGGTGTATGGTTAATTCACATACAATTCAATCAATCCATTCACAGTCTGTCACCCTCTACTTTAGCTGAGAGCTGTAGTTCCTGTACTTTATTCAATATGCATGTATTTAGGCAAAACTTCTGCAGTTCAAAAAATGTTCTTTTAGTTCAGTTCCCCAGCTTCCTTAATTCCCCTCTAAGAGCTAATATTTCGAGGTGGGGAAAATGAAATCCTCGTTGAATTGATCATAGATTCTGTGAAGCATACGGACATTGATGAAAAAGGCAAGGCATTGGTGTATGACGTCCCATTGAAAATGTTTTTAATATCCTGGTCAAAAGGCTGATAATACAACTTGCAGCAGGTCCTTTGTCAATTCTATTTTGTGAGTCTAACGCCAAATCGTCAGGATTGTCCTTGAGGCTGTAAGTTTATAACACGGAATAACTCAAAACGATAAAGTTTGGTCTTTGATGAGCATTGCTTGGGTTATACCGTTCTCACCCTCACACAACTCGACAACATGAACCCATTGAACAAACTCGGACTTCAATGTCATCAACTCATATTGAGCTACTTTTACAATGTATGTGGTTATCCACGTTTGTCGACAATGAACCCCGTGGGGCTCCTGGGGTTGACGTGGAATGTCGTTGTGCAAACGCCAGGTTATGGTAATTTTGACCTCGGCTCCTCAGACATGTCAGACAGGTTGTTGTAAGAGACCACTAACTGGGGCACCCATGGGGTTCTGGGTGAAAAAAGCAATAGGACCTTACCTGTGGGGTTGCCGGGTGTGGAAAGGAATAGGACCCAACGTCGTGATATGAATGAAATATAGTTGAAAGCGATGTTAAATCAAGTAAGCTCACACTTGCGGACAATGCTGTCCATGTTTTTGGACAATGCTGGTCAAGAGACTGTCCAAGCTTACCTGTATAAGCTTGTGGATAATGATTGTGGCTTTGGACTTTGGAAAGTGTATATATGATAATAACTGAGATTATTACATTCTACATTTGTGATTTGTCCCCGCCTTGTTAAAATGGTGATTACATGATGACTGACCAGATGGTGTGTGTCGCAGGAATGATGTGATACTAAACATGAGTTGCTGTGTTATTAATCGAGAGTTATCTCTCTTGTTCTTTTCCTCGTGCACCTCATGACAGCTCTGACCTTGACCTTCATCTGGAAGCACCGCTCTCTCCCAGTGCTTTCAAAACCAGCCTCACTTTCAGGTGAATTTGGCTTTTGCTTTTTACTCGTGCACATTCATCGTATTTATTATCATTGTTCATATTACATTTAACACGATGGGTGTCCTGAATGGGAAGTAATTGAAGCAATAACCTGACTCGTACGATCGATTAAGCTCCTGAATGGAAATTATTGATATCAGTTTTATGCATTTCAGTATTCTGACAACTTTTATCATGTTTTCATTCTGTATAATGACTAAATATACATAAAAATATGTTCAATGCATGCATGGTGCTTGTATATGGCATTTTTGTGATGGGTTTTTGATGTACACCTATACTCACATTTATGAAGAATTTAACACATTTCATCTTCTCCGATGTTACTTTTTAATGTTTGCATGTAAATTTGTCTGTTTTAATCGTTGTGATGAGGTGAGGTCGATGTTTGTGATGAATTTATGTACATGTCGTTGTTGTATTCATCCTGAACAAATTACTTGTAACATTTAGTACTATAGTACAGTCAGGACTGTGGTAACCATGTGGCATGTCAATGTTGTGAAGCATTTCTGTATCTGATAATATACATCCAGTAATGGTACTGTTAACCCAGCGACTGTAACACAATACTTATCTGGGAAGCTCAGAATCACTTGCTCTGCTTCAGTCTTTGTGTCTGGGAATGGTGGTACTAGTGTTTGATTGTTTAAATCACACCAGTACTGGTACAAAGAAACGGATATTTCCCTGTTCATAGCCAGATAATATTTTAAACCGAATGTTGTGAATTTCTGGAGCACAACATTCTTCAAAATTGTTTAATCTATGCCCATGCTATAGTACTCTATAGAATGCTGTAGGATTCGCCTTCCCATTTTGATATTTTCATCCAATTGACGTTTATGTAGTAAACTTTCAATTGTCATTCTGGGTGAAATGGCAGATATCAGTTTTGTCCGAAGAAAGCAAGTCATATATGAACCTTACAAGCTGCATTTATCTTCTGAATGGTAATTTGACAATTGAACTGATTGTAGCTGGAATGTAGGACAGTAGAATTAACATCTAATAAAACATAACATTGCAAAACTTTGTTGTGTGGTTAAAATGAGTTAGTGGATGGAAACTAGATCATAGTTCAATAGCATATAAATACTAAACCATATACTTCATCCTAGATCATCGTTTGACATCATATACGAGTAACTAATAATTGCAGTCATCTTCAGGGATAAGTTATAACCTAGTAAACATATGCTAGATCACTATTGTACTACCTAGATACATGCTAGATCATAGTCATGTGATGCGACTAGTTATACAATATAAATTGTATTATAATTTGACAACCTTGCTGCCAAAATCCTACGTTCTCAACACAATTGAGGCCTATACATGCTAGGTTATAATGTTGCAATCCATACATATAAAATATCATACTTTCACAGAATATACTTGCTATAACATAATATTGTAAAGATACGTGCCAGATCTCTTTTACTCCACAAAGTAAACCATAATATTTCACCCATATATTTTACATGATAGCTCATGATTTTATAACCCATTCAAACTAATCTTAATTCTTTATCTATAAATTCTAGATCCTAATGTTTCATCAATACATTCTAGGTCATTAAATTATTGAAACATTCTAGATCATAATATTTGCACAATACCTTCTAGGTTGTTAATTGAATGATACATTCTTGATCGTAATGTTTCATCAATGCATTCTAGATCATAACATTATTGAAACATTCATCAGTACATTCTAGGTCATTAAATTATTGAAACATTCTAGATCATAATGTTTCCACAATATATTCTAGGTCATTAATTCAATGATAGTCTAGATCATAATGTTTCAACAATACATTCTAAGGTCATTAATTTAACTCCTAATGCTACAACGATAAATGTTAGATCGCTGTTTTACAATGTCTACATACTGGGTCATAATGTCGCAACCATAGTACAAGATCATGATGTTACAACCCATACTAACCTTAGATGGTAATAAAATACTAAGCATGTTAGACTCCACATTTTGCCTGACACCAAGTTCACCAAGATCGGGTGGTGTATATATACACAAATATATAATCCAACAATTTTGGTTATGATGTTGTGATCGTGCTGAAGAAAACATTCTACATGACTATGTGATGTTGTTTTCCAGTGTTCCATCCAACACGGATATTCCACCGTCTCCCCCTGTGCACCAGGGACACTACCTCAAACACAGGTAACCATGGCAACTGGTCCCCCCTCTCTACATCATCTCAAACGGTGAATGTATGTTAAGTCTGGTACACATGACCAAGTTTTCCATGACAATTCTACAACATTTGCCGTAAACTGATCCGTCTGTATTGCGAAATATGGTGAAATTTCATCAGGCCCAAAAAATTAAACGAACACCTATCACATCCAGAAATAATTCTTTGTGTGGAAACATCTTCATAGAAAACAAGCCAGGACATCTAAGAGCGGATCTGCGCCAGCACATAGCAAAGTCAAACTCTCCTCTGCACCGTGTGAGCTGTAAAAATGTGGGGTATTGCTCAGAATATTCCAGATTTTCATTGTAACAGGCCATATGAAAAGTAGTTCTCGGTTGCAAAAGGCAGTGATATCATTCTATACTCAAGTTAAAATGGATATGACCAAGTGCTGCCAACAACTAAAACTGGATACTCGTAGACACGATCTAAGAAACCGGACAACTGGAGAATTTGTAGAAAATTGTGTTCAGTTGTTCACACGGATACATGAAAACCCAGGAAAACTTGGTGGTGTGTACCAGGATTTACAACACAGGGTTCAGGAAATGTTATCGAAGAAGATCCGTCACATCACACTGGAGCATCGCTGCCTACCTAAATCTCACTTCTTGAAGACTGATTCTCAGTCGGTTTCTCCTTCATAGAAGTTGAAGAACCATCCCACTATTGATAAGATAGTCTTATGCACAGTAGTCATTTAGGGAGAGGGGTGTCCGGGAGTGAAAGCTGCAAGCTGCCTGTAGAACAATTGCAGAACTATCCACGAAAAAGCGTTGTACAACTAGGTATCTGTGTCTTTGAACAATTGGTACTGCACCTTGATATCTTTGTATTGCTATTTGATAGATCACACCTTGTGTTCTATTGTCTTAGCTGTGTTAGAAAATGATACTAATCTTCTCCGTAAGCTGCAGTGTGAGATGGGATTTTTTTTAGGTCTACTAACACTGTCAGTTTCTGACGCTTTTATTGTGTTCTAGGCTAGATTGTGCTTCATGTAGCGAACTATGTTTTGAAGAGTATGAATTTAGGGATTTTTTTTTTGTTTCAACCCTTCCTCATTATCTGGCATCATATTGCGTTCGTCCTACTGTCAGCTTGTTCGCCCACGTCTCTCAGCCAAATATCATTGTCCGTTACAAACCAACGAGTGTTAAACTTGTTTATATCTCTGTAAGGTGTATGCTTTTTGCATCAATCTCCGACACAGATAAACGCTTTGTGTGTCAATCGTAATTGATGAAGCCTGAATGTGTATGTGCGCCCGGTTCTCCTGGGGAAATCAGTCAGAGGTTGTTATACCGAGAGTAGAAAGTTTCAGCTCTGACAATAGGAGAATGCGATTGCCATCCCTATGATGAATGAGATTTGGAATGGAACAGGGGCGAATGGACTAACCTAATTTATTCAGTCCATTGATGTACTGAAGCAGTTAATTCTGGTTATGTGCCTGGTCTGTAAGGTTATTCAGATTTGGCTGAATTTTATTTGATACCCTTATTTTGTTAGTGTATATAAATTATTGTTTCCTTTTGATTGAAGTGGCCCCCCAGCGGGAGATGATCTGATTACAACCACTAAGCAGATACAGAGGAAAATTCAGTGTGAGTATACTTCATCAGTAAATATACTGCTAGGAGAATGAAACAGTAATGATCAATGTAACACCAATTCCTGTGCTTCTCTAAGTGTATGTGCTATATCTGAAAATAGATATTTTAATGAAAGAATTGAAAATAGAAAGATATACACAGTCTCTACAGGCCTTCAAGTGCCTCCTATATTTCCTATATTTTGACTTTTTCTCATGAAAGCCTTCACCAATGCTCTGAAATGAGTCAATTTGGCATGGGAAAATACATTTCAGAATTTTTTTTGGCCTCGCTTCACTCGGCAAATATCAAAACATTTAAATTTCTCTTTCTTGAACCAAGCAGCAGAACGGGTCTCCTCAACCACCACAGCTATGACTGCATTCAGTGGAAATAATTTATTAAACACCAAAAAACTACCAAATTTGGAACATACAATCTAGTAGTAACCTGTCTTACACTTCCTTATTTCCTATATTTTCATATATTTTATTAAGAAAATTCCTATATTTCTCCCATATTTTGGCAAATTTCCTCTTATATTTTCTCCTATATTTTCACTGTGAGCCACTTGCAGGCCTGTCTTTAGGATTCCAAATAAATTTTAATACCATTATATGGGATTTGTTTTACTCATTACTTGTTTGTCCAGAATTTACTAGTTCTAGCAAAATATAGATAACCCTAATGGAGCAATTTTGTGTCATGTAAGTAACAGTTGTGACTGTTACCTCAAAGTTTGCTCTGACACTTGTTCAGACAAGAAGAAAACACTATACAGCCAAAACCTGACGAGTATATGGACTTAGTATCATGTCGTCTATTTGGGACATGTTACAACGTTTCCATTCACTTGACTTGGTTATTTCACAGCTCTAGCTTGATTTGTACTCTCTCACATAAGTAACTTTCTGATTTACTCGCATGATTGTACATATCTACCTTTGTGAACTATCTGAGTGAATGAAAGGAGTTCTTTTAGAAGGTCGCATATAGAAGGTGAGATACTAGACATGGAAATGCTCGATGATACATTTATGCACAACTACAGTTGTAAAGTTTAAAGTGCAAGTCATTTCCCTCGTTTTCAATCCTTTGTTCACGTTTTCTTGCTTCAGGGTGGAAAAGACGAGTCAAACAGTTTGAAGAATCCTTTGAGAAAGAGAATGGGTTCAAGGTAGGAGGAATAATCAACAGAGAGGGACAACTTAATATTTGTTGTTTAACACATGTATTCAACATAGCAATTGGCATATTCTAGTCTTTTATGTACAAAGGACATGGTGCATTTTAGCTGGGTTTGGCCCCCATGATTTGTTGGTGGAGTACCAAAAATGAAATAATACATTTGGAAGTACATGCAGTTTCAGTTCTAATAGAAAACATTACCTTTTGCTCACAGAGTCCTTATTGAGCAATACATGGACCTCGGGGAGACAAACTGGTCTTTGGACAACAATTACCCATTAACAAGACAGATAATTCTGTGTAAATTTTATGTTGTCTCTGGACTGGCTCCATATTTTTACAGAGAGAAAATGGTGCTGTTCTCACCTCAAAATTTCAATTTTGCACAAATACACTACATTTCTGATGCTGTTATTCAAAAACTCCAAGACCCAGTGCCCCATAATTATGTACTGTGCTCTACTCTTTCGCAGCCAACCCATGGAGATAAAAGTGCTCATCCTGAGGTGAAAAAATGTCTGATTGAAATCGCAAAGGCCAAAAAAGAATTGAAAAGTGAGTATTGGATGTATGGCGAATGAAAATATTGGGTTGATCCTGGTTTATTACCCCTCGGGCAAATTTTGCCCGAAGGGTATTGTCGTCGTCAGCGTCGTCTGTCCGTCTGTCTGTCTGTCTGTCTGTCTGTCCATCTTTCTTGTGAACACGATATCTCAAGAAGAATTATAGCCAGGCATTGTGAATATGTATTGGGTGAAGGGTCAGAAGCCCAGGGGTTATTCTTGACAAAAAATTTTCATCTACTCAATTTCTGAATTCAATAAAACTCAATTTTTTTTGCGCGCCTTTGGCGCGCTAAATAATGCCTAAAACTCAATTTTTCCCCATTTTCATCGAATGAAGTATGAAAACTCAATTTTTCCCAATTTTCATCGAATGAAGTGCGAGAAATCAATTTTTAGTGCCTTTTCATCTTAGAAAGAAGAATAGCACGTACAAAATTGTAATACCCCCCCCCCCAAAAAAGAGATTGTGTATGGGCGTTTCAGGGGTATATTTCTTCCAGTGTAACTCTAAATGATGAAAAATTCTTCTGTGCTTGAAAACAGCTGATGCATACACAGGTTTGCAGTATGCATCTCAAATGTCAGTTGTATGGCCAGCATTTTGGTTGGCTTTCAGAAAAATGGAAATAAAATGCGCCCTCCATCACGTTTTTTGTTTCACCCCCTCTACAACATTGTGTTGTTGTTGTTGCGCAGCAATACCGAACCGACGTGGTGTGAGAATCAAAGTTCTTGTCTCGCATTTTCGATTATATAATCTATTACAAAATCTATTCATGGAGACACTTTACATTTCTTGACATCTGGCAGCTCTACATATATCATCCCGCCTACTTTCACTTTCAGCGACGTGCAAATGAAATGCCTGCGTCTGACTCTCCCCATTTACTGGAGTTTATTATTGATCATCGACGAGGAGTCAACTGTATGAACATGAATGTCTCCATGCATAGATCTTTATTCAGTTCTTTATTTTTCTAAGTTCAGTTTTTCAGCATTTTAACTGTTACGCTGTGGCGAGCCGTTCAAACGGCTTTCGTCTTTCTATACGAAAAATGCGACGAGCCGCTGGCTTGCCTTTGCTTCTGCCAATGCATTTCTTCGATGTACCATTCTGAAATAGCTTTTTTCAAATTTACCAAGCATGAAAATCGATAAAAACCATACATATATTGTTAGCTAAGCCTGATTTAATTTCTTGGATGTAAACTTGATATTCTGTCTCAGAATAACGAAGTCGGGAGAAAGAAATAAAAATGAAAAATAAAAAAAAACACCAACGGAGATTTCCATAAAACGTTGTCGAGAAGCCGCCCAGAAAATATAAAATACTCACAGAAAACCCCTTCAAAGTCTATGTTTCTTTGGCATAGTTGAAGTACAGAAGCTCAGTTTATATTTCCAAAGTGCGGGTTTCGATTAAATCTGCTAAACAAACTTTATTTTCAAATTTCTTTCGAGCTTCTGCGCCACGTAATTTCGTCGTGATGAGATACAAATGGCGTTCCCTCAGATCAGCTTGACCCAGTTGAAGGGCTATGGCCAATGAGCGCTTCGATGTAGGTCGCGTTACCCCGCTCGTCCAATCAAGGTAACCGATACAGGATCGGCTGTTACCGTTACTAGAGAAACGGGAAACACCCCTTGCAGTTTTTTGATGTTATCGTCTGTTTGATTGGCCATCGGTCGAAGTCACGCATTCAATCAGAAACTACAAGGAATGTGCGTATAACAACAACAACGCACACATCGCTGTTCCACCACGTGAGTGTAGTCTTTTCTTTCTTCTCGCGAGCTGTATTATCTTTGCATTTCGTTACAGAAACTCAATTTTATTGAAGGAAACTCAATTTTTTCGCGCGCCTACGGCGCGCAAATGTCCGAAAAATAAAATACTCAATTTTGTCATGGAAAACTCAATTTCCAAAAAAACGTCAAAACTCAATTCTTATTTGTTTTTCATCGGGGTTACCCCGATGAAAAACTGTCAAGAAAAACCCCTGGAAGCCTATTAAAAATGACTGACCTTGACCTATTTTATCAAGGTCAAATTCTAGTATTTGCTATATTTTTTGAAGAATTGAAGCTAGGGTCTCCAAATTCATATTATATATGCAACTTGTGAATGACTAGAAGTCTATCCCAGTTGACCGACCTTGACCTATTTTTTATAGGTCATATACTGTTTATTGTGATATAAGATGAAGAAATAAAGCTAGGCTTTCCAAATTAATACTATGTATACATCTGGCGAAGGTCTCCAGAGGTGTACTGAAGATGACTGACCTTGACCTATTTTATCAAGGTCAAATTATAGTATTTGCTATATTTTTTTAAGGATTGAAGCTAGGGTCTTCAAATTCATATTACTTATGTAACTGGTGATTGGCTAGAAGCCTATCCCAGTTGACTAACCTTGACCTATTTTTTCAAGGTCATATACGGTTTATTATGGTCTAACATGAAGAAATATATCCAGGGTTTCCAAATTGATACTATGTATACACCTGGTGAAGGACGAGAGGTGTACTGAAGATGACTGACCTTGACCTATTTTATCAAGGTCACATTTTAGTATTTGCTATATTTTTGGAAGGATTGAAGCTGGGGTCTCCAAATTCATATTACTCATGCAACTCGTGACGGACTAGAAGCCTATCCGAGTTGACTGACCTTGACCTATTTTTTATAGGTCATATACTGTTTATTATGGTCTAACATGAAGAATATAGCTATGCTTTTCAAATTAATACCATGTGTACATCTGGTGATGCTCCAAAGGTATGCTGAAGATGGCTGACCTTGATCTATTTTATCCTTGACCTATTTTATCCAAGTCAGATTCTATTTAGTACAATATTCTATGAAAGATTATATCTACATTGTACAAATTTATATCACTTATGGCTGGACCTGAAGAATATCACTGACCTTGACCTATTTTTAAAAGGTCAAATTCTATATGTTAAGTTTAAGATCTCCAAATTCATGTTCCCTATGCGATTAGAATTGACTTCAAAATTTTTGAAGATTACTGACCTTGATCTATATTTCCAAGATAAAATTACTTGATTGGATTATAAGCTTTTTAAAAGAGTATATTTAGAGCTAAAAATTCGGTCATGCTCTACCAGAACCTCCGGCCTTGGCAAAAGCTGAAATACAGTCAACCCTACTAGATCACATTTTTGTTATCTAGTTCTAAAAATACACTGATGATGTTATACAATGCATGATTGCTGGGTGTAGACAATAACTGATAGCCGAGGGGTATTGAAGCCCATGGGCTATTTTTTGTATTTACATTGAATGGAAGTTTTATTCTTGATCTTCTAGACTCAAAAGGTCAAGTACAGTGAAACCTGTTAATACCGACCCCTGGGTAAACCAACCACCCTCTAAATACCGTCATGGTCTCAACACTTGAATTTAAAGTATTTTGAACCTTGATAAAACAGAACCCTGTAAAAACTGACAATGTAGGCTGGTTCCAAGCATGGGGAGAGTGAGAGAGAAAAATTAAATTTAATGTCACATCATTTCTTTTACAAGTTTAACCTTGAATGTGGTATTTCTCATTTGTTTATATGTTTGATTTTCTTCCCCCAAAAATGTGTACATTGTATATTAAATCTATTTAATTGATTAGATGTTGAATCCATTTCTCTATTTAATCGTATTCTCATGTATGTCCCAATGTGTAATCCAATACAGAGTTGAAGGAGGAAGTGGGCAGTAGAAGTCGACACAGTAGTGGGACCAAGTCAGATGATGGAAGTCAGGAGTCTAACCCATCAACTCCGTCTGTAGAGAGAACTTTAGACGCACTTCTCAAACGATTAAAGGAGAAGAGGAAAGAGGGCTGTCGACCAGAAGATCCTACGGTATGACTGTTGGGAAAGGATATCTCCATTCGTATTGTACATTTCTTCTGCAGATATTATGCAAATTTGAACTTGACTTTCAGAATGTTAAACCTTCTGTTTCTCCTGTTATGTACACATTCAACTAAAGAAAATGTGATTTTTCCCCAGCTAGTTGAGTAAAATATGTTTGTGTGTATTATATTTGAGCCTTGCCGAACTTCCGTCAGTTTATACATAACATTAATGTATCTTGTACAACTTATGTTCTGGACAACAGAGGTTGTTTATTTGACCGATAACATGTTATCATTGCAGTTGATGAACAAAGATCAAATCCAAGAAGAGAAGCTAGCTGTCCAAAAGTCCTTACTTCATTTTGAAAGTATTCACGGCAGACCTGTAAGTCAGCACTCTAGCTGTCAAGATACCCTGCTGAACTGATAATAAAATGCTTGTGACCAGCAGAACGAAACTGGTAGAAATAGTCTTCAAATAATTTTACATTCATGCTTTGATAGAATCTGGCATATTGGTCATGTAAGACAAAGTGACGTGGATTAAGGGATTTTCAATAGTGGAAGATGGACAATTGGTCGGCCATTCTTCCATTTGATTTGAAGTCGCGTTGAAAAGCGGGATCTTGTCTTACATGAACTACATCTCTAACATCTCTGGATGCATCATATTTGGTAAACAGCTAATTTTTATACGCCCGCCAAAAGGCGGACGTATTATATGATGGCGGTTTCCGTCCGTCTGTCCGTGTGTCCGTCCGTCCCCTGTGTCCGGTCTATATCTGGGACAGTTTTCTATCTACAGCTCTAATTTTTGGTGAGTGGATACCCTACGGGGAGACGATGTGTCGCGTACCAAAACGAAGGTCAAGGTCAGAGGTCAAAGGTCACTGGCCTGAAAAACAGGAAATCACTGAAGGGTTCGTGTCCGGTCTATATCTGTGAACATTTTTTATCCACAGTTGCAATTTTTTGTGAGTGGATACGCTAGGTGGAGACAATGTGTCGCGTACCAAAATTGAGGTCGAGGTCAGAGGTCAAAGGTCACTTGCCTAAAATCAGGAAACCATTGATCATTGACAGTTTTCTATCTACAGTTCTAATTTTTGGCGAGTGGATGCCCTAGGGGGGAACGATGTGTTGCATACGAAATGTAGGTCGAGGTCAGAGGTCAAAGGTCAGTGTGACGGAGAAATTAGGAAATCATTAAAAATTACTAATTTTTTGTGAGTAGATTCAATAGGGGGAAATGAGGTGTCGCATACCAAAATATAGGTCAAGGTCAAAGGTCACTGACCCAGGAAATTATAAAAAATAACATTTTTTTGTGTGAGTAGATACATTAGGGGGACACAATGTGTCACTTATCAAAATGTAGGTCAAGGTCAAAGGTCAAGGTCACTGTGACCCCAAAATTATAAAATTGTTCATGATTTTTTGAGTCCATTGAGAAATTACAGGTTGCGGTTTTGTCATGTACCAAAATTTAGATCCAGGTCAATAGTCAAGATCACTGTGACACCAGAAGTGTCGCATACTAAAAATTAGGTCAAGGTCAAAGGTCACTGTGACCCCAAAATCAGGAAATTATTAAAAATAACATTTTTTTTGTGTCAGTAGATACATTAGGGGGATATGTCACATATCAAAATGTAGGTCAATGGTCAAGGTCACTGACCCCAAAATCGTTATTGTTAAAGATCATGATTTTTTGAGTCCATTGAGAAATTACGGGGAGATGGTTTGTCATGTACCAAAATTTAGATCAAGGTCAATGGTCAAGGTCACTCTGGCTCCAGAATCAAGAAATCTTTGAAAATTACTTTGTTTTGTGTCCGTAGATTCATTAGGGGGACATGATGTGTCACATACCAAAATGTAGGTCAAGGTCACTGTGACCCCCAAAATCATGAAATTCATAAAAATCATGATTTTTTTGTGTCCATTGATACATTGACGGAAGACGAAGTGTCGTGTACCAAAATTTAGGTCACGGTCAAGGTAACTGTGACCCCAAAATCAGGAAATCACATTTTTATATGCCTGTCGAAGACGAGGTCATGTAATGCGATGTTGCGTTCTGTCCATTCATCCATTAACATTTGTTGTCCATGCGATATCTCTAGTCCCAAGGTATGGAATGGTACCAAACTTTGAGTATACCTTGCTCGCATGGCAAAGAGAAGCCATACATTTTGAGATCAATTTGTCCAAGGTCAAGGTCACAGTCCTTCAAAACTGAATCAAGTTTAGCTGACCATTATATGTGTTAGGTTGGAATATTCAGAGTTCTCTACCCTACATGTATTATATGGCATTCGTCCTGTGGAGTTGTCTCCCATATTTGAAACCGCTACATTTAGGTAAACTGTTGTGAAATAAAAACCATACATTTAGTAATTTAACGGGGAGAGGGGTCCTTTATGAACTTCATACCTCTTTATTAACTCTAGAACAAATGTTTACTTCATCAGTTTCTTCTTCCTTCAGGAAAAATTATCTCGTCTGAAAGGAATCCATTTGCAGGAAAACTACTATTTTCGTGTTTGACTATTGTCGATTTCAGTGTGGGATATGTGAGCTCTCGGGTCTTGCTTCAAGGTCAACTAGTTACCAAGAGTTAACCCTTACTGCTTTGAGGTGTACTTGAGGTGTACTTGAGGTGTACCTGTGAGGTGTACCCTCAGATATTATGAGGTGTATTTGAGGAGTAGATGAGGTGTAGTTGAGGAGTAGATGAGGTGTAGTTGAGGAGTATCGAAATATGCAAATTAGTACACCTCAGTGAGGTGTACACCTCAGGTGAGGTACTAACTGAGGTGTACTTGAGGCATATCCAATTTTGAAAAATGTATTCATACCTCCATTGAAAATAGGTACCAGGCATATTTGTATTCTCATTGTTTAGTGAACACCGCTCAGTAGATTGATCCCCATCCTCCTCCTACAATAACTTTGCTGCAGCATTTTTCGCTACAAAGCCTACATGTACAACTAACATATGAGCAGCCAAACTTGAAAGTAGGGGAAGGTGACCGTGTATGTCGGAAAATGGTAGCACCACACTTATAAAGGAGCTTCAACATTGGCTCACAAGTGCCCCAATTGCCACACAGAGGATTCCAATGCAAAAGCATACAAGGAACCAATGTATTTGGGAAGTGACAGTTAACATATCCATTTTGGAAATATATCTGGATGGTTGACAACATATCCACAGGTGCCAAAGTTTGCATGAGATTAACAATAGTTTCTCTGCAAATTATACAACAGTGCCCATTAACTGATTGCTATGATAATTTGAAGAGAAGAATGTTACAGCAGGTTTTAGTTTGATGTATTAGTGTCCTGGTGTCAAAATAATAATAAAAATAAAATAAAAAGTTGAGTTTACATAACATTTTTCATGTTGTTTAGAAGTTCAGGAGGTGTACTTGAGGTGTACGTAGGTAATTTAAAAGTGAGGTACATGTTTTTTTGACAAAGTCAATGAGGTGTACTTGAGGTGTAGGTAATTTAAAGTAACATTCATGCCAGAATGATGATCCAGCATAGACATGTAAAGAAAAAATTAAATTTAATGCCATGTTCAGCAATATTTTGCCTATTTAGCGAGTATGTATATTTTTTATCATTTAGAAAGTGATCGTATAACAGTATTTTCATTATTTTGGGATACAAAACGAGTAATTAGCGAGTATGAATAAAAGATTGTGCTGGCAATTATTTACAATAAGTGGATGGTATATTATGCTCAATTTCATGACAAACCTTTCCACCAAGTCCACCATATATCTTGGGTGTAGGTGGATAACTGTATCTTATGTTCATGCCAAGCTTGTTACGGTGGAGTGTAGGAAATACTTGAGATGTAGATAAATTATGAGGTAGAAGTACATACTTGTATACTTTTGTACATGCATATTTTAGCAAAGTCCATGAGATGTACTTGAGGTGTAGGTAAATTACAAGTATATATTTTGACAAAGTTTATGAGGTATCACTCACTGTTAATTATTATTTGTTAATTAAACAAGGGCTGTATACTTATTTCAAACTGTCAGACTGAATTGGTGTATGTTACAATAGAATATTAGACTAAGGCAGGAACATCCAACTGAGACATAGAGTTAAAATGTATTAAGAAAATAATTAAAGAAGAGCTCCAGCTGAGAATGTATATGCAGGTGACACAAGAAATAGCAGAAGTAGATTTTATGTATTGTAAACTGGAAAACAAGGTATGACCTGTCAAGTGGTTCTTTTATTCATAGAGGGTGTATGAGATTTACAGTTAGCCAACCCATTTATTGATTTATTTTAAAATATAGCGCTTAAATGAACTAAGAAATGTACTTTAAAATATAAATAAAAGATTTAGTTGATCATGTTGATGGGCAGTGAAATCTGTATGGGAAGCCAAGGTAAACTTGAGGTGTACAAAAATTACAAGTATATTTTGACAGTCCCAGAGGTGTACTTGAGGTACATGCATAGTTTGGCAAAGTCCATAAGGTGTACTTGAGGTGTAGTATATAACATATCTATTTTTGACAAAGTCCATGAGGTGTACTTGAGGTGTAGGTAGATTACACGTATATTTTGACAAAGTTCCAGAGGTGTACTTGAGGTACATGCATATTTTGGCAAAGTTCATAAGGTGTACTTGAGGTGTAGGTAAATTACAAAAATATTTTTTCAAAGTCCATGAGGTGTACTTGAGGTGTATACACCTTGAAAAAGAAAATGAGGTGTACACCTCAGGTACACCTCAACTACACCTCAAGTTGAGGTGTACACCTCAGGTACACCTCGACTACACCTCAACTTGAGGTGTACACCTCAAGTCTGTAAGGGTAAGCTCGTTAGTTTATCATTCAATATAAGATGTTATATATGTTACATTCTCGGAAGCACAAAATTGTAGGCTAGCTACCAATTGGAATCAAGGCTATCAAACAACCTTGAAATTTGGACCAATGTAATTCCGGATACATGGGCGTATATTGAAGCCCCTTGGGCTCTTGTTAGTCAATGTTATATCAATCAATAACTCCTACTATTGACCTCCTGCACGTCCTGTTTTACCCTGCATAGCCAACCATACTATCACATACACCACTGAATAATCACACTGCACAGCTATGTCCCATTTCGTCAATAATCTGACCAACCAGATGGTCAACCAGACAGTGAAGGGATGTGTGCAAAGAAAGGGGGTCTCGTGTCATGATCCTTGCCTGTCTCTTCCTGGAGATGTTCAGATTGAGAGGAGACATCAGGATGACAGCCCATGCATGCTAGACATTAATAATCTCAGAAATACACATGAAATACACAAACTGATAATTACAATGTTTCTACTCCGTAAACTTGAAAGATTCTCTATTTGTGTTAACTATATGTAAGATATTTGACTTGCATTTATCCCCACAGGCTTCAAAAAGGGAGAAGGATGTAATGCGTCCTTTATATGACCGATATAGAACAATAAAAAGATTACTGGCAAAACCCATGTCTGTAAGTATTTCTACATTCTACTGGGACATATCCATCCACCAATCAAATGACATATATTGAGTGGCAAGGATCAACTGATCCACAGTGATAGTGTGATAAGTTAGAGTTGATAATGTTCCATATCTAATGTCAATAATTTTGATTTTGACATAAATCCTACATTCTGCATTCTGAAAATTAAGTAGAGAAATACTTGTTCTTCACAAATACGCCACCCCTCAACAAGAAGACTATGACCCTCCTGTGGTGTTGAACTGCTGATATGTAACACAATGCTATTCTATGGATAACAACTTCTTTATTGCTGTGGAGCTGACGTTTCATTGGAGATACTTTCAACTTTTTCAAAGCTAATGTTAGTATTAGCTTTGAAAAAGTTGGAAGTATCTCCAGCGAAATGAGTACCTCCAACGAAACGTCAGCTCCACAGCAATAAAGAAGTTGTTATCCATAGAATAGCATTGTGTTATATACGCCAACTTCTAAATGCCTATCAAAGAAATTGCTGATATGTACTTAATATATTTAAGTAATGTTGATATGATAGGTGTTTTGTACAATCAGTTCAATTTATTTTGTGTGTATGTTAATACAGCCAAGAGAGGCAGAGTTACAGACAGTACCTGAAGATTTACCCTTTGAACTGGAGCCCAGTTCAGGACACAGTTCCGACAAATGGGTAGGTAACACATACACACTTTCCAAATTCACATTACTGTGCTTATATTGCTTATTGCTTTTTACCAAGATTGTGCATGAAAAACCTGATTATAAGTTATGTAATCTTGTTAACGTCGAAAAGAATTGTTCCTTTCCTTCATGATCATGTAGTACCGTAGTAACTACCCCTACGGCGGTTTTAGCCAGTATAGTGGACAGGCTTACCCACTGGTTATTCCCCAGGAGAAGCAGTCTGTTGTGTCCTGTCAGTCCCAAGTCAGTCTCTTCTCTGCCTTCCTTCACCCAGCCTGCAAGCTATTGGGCCAACAGCGCCCTCTATCGAAGGGAGGCAACTCTATAATAAAGCACTTTTCTTCCCTGCATTAATTTGACACTAATGTCTGGACTGATAAGACAGTGAGAAAACCTATTCTCACTACAATCCTGTATACATTTGTCGGTGAAACTTTGATGGATGATCTGTGGAGAATGCATGCTCTAGTCGATAAAGGGACAACTCCAGGCCCCAAATTGTTGTGTGGCGCCCTCTACTGAATAACGATTTACATCTCATCTCTGTTTTTTTCTCTTCAACCATGTCAATGACCCCCACAGATGAGTTGCATTACCTATTTCAAAAAATTGTTTTAAAAATTTAACCATTCCAATTCCTTTCTTTTGAAGATTTTCCATGATGCATTGAAATGTCAGTCTCACTTGTCAATTTATCTTGTTTATCCAATTTTTTATTCACAGAGAGAGCCACTCAACATTCCAACGGGCATTACGGAAAGTTACGATGATGACTTTGATGAACGAGAGGATTATGGCACCTCAGAATTCATGGTGACGAGAGACTTCGGTTTACTTAGGGACACTGTTAGACCCATCACAATAGAAAGAAAAGATTCTCCCAAAGCCAAACGAAAAGTTTTGGAGGAAACGTCGGATACTGGAGAAAATACTTGGGAGTCAAATCTTCACGAGTTGTCAATGTGAGTTTATGAAACTTTACATACTCGCTCCTTATTATCTGATTACATGTAACAGAAGCTTAATTCATGTGAGCCATATAGACCCATTGTATCAGATCGCCAGGTCAAGCTAGGTCCATCATTCATCAATATGTTGTTACTACCATATCTTAAGGATGGTCAGAGCCCCAATGGTGCATGCGTGAAAGTTTGCCAGTTACTTGCCGACCGGTGGTGGTGGGTCTCTCCGGGTGATGGTTAACCTCGCAAAATTTGCACCACGTCTACTTCTTATCTGATTCAGAAGCCTATTGAATCTGATTGACATTCATCCATGTTACACCCATATTTCTGGTCATCTGTATCGATGTAGGTCTATGCACCATATCGTAATTATGACTACTCAAATCTGTTCACCACCTGCATGTTGTCCTGAAGTCCATTGAATAGGAATGACGATGACTCGTATTTAACAGGTCACTTGGTCAGTGTATGCGATGGCCATGGCCTATTTATTCTTGCTCAATTGGTCCATCAAATGGCCATCTTCACAAGCCCAAGTAAATCCTAAATCCTCGCAGAGGGTTTACCTGAACATTTTTAATGATTCGAATGAGTTATTGAGTCGAGGCCTATATTATACCATATCATACATATATCTTTCGCACTTGTTTTGAATTAGCATGTCGGTATCCCAAGCCTATGGTGTTTGCTTTGACTTCCGATGTCGATTTCAGCCCGAAGTAGTTTGGCCAGCGATGAAATTCAAATCTGTCACATCTTCACTGATTGGTTTAATTTAGAGGACACCCCTTAATGGCTCGCGAGGATGTCAAATGACATGAACAGTGATACCAGCCATACTCTATCTCTTAGATTGTGACTGGACCTAGCTAATTTACATCACATATGTGTCTGCTAACATTCCAGGATCCTATTCCAGTACACCAATATAGAAGTGTGCTGTTCTCGTTCAGGCGCCTTATTAGATTCTCCAAAGGCCGAGTGAGGGGTTATCAGAGGTTTGTGTAACTTCCCTATGTGGATTTGGTTTTTGAATAGCTCAAGAATGAGTTAATGAACCTTGAGAAGTTATCCTGTTAAGTTTTGCAAGGAATGGAATCAGAATATGGCATTCCCATTATGTTGTCGTGGAAACTGTTCTTAAATGGACCTCGATCTTTATTCCAGGTCAGAATTACATGAGGAATTACGCAGAGTCAGAAGTGACAAAAAACGACTTAGAAAAGTGCTACGGAATTTCGAAGAAGAGTTCTTTCAGGAGAATGGCAGGTAAATCAACTTGTGAGACACAAGACAAGGATTATTATACGCCCGGCCAAAAGGCGGACGTATTATGTGAGGGCGGTTTCCGTCCATCTGTCTGTCTGTCCGTCCCCCGTGTCCGGTCTATATCTGGAACAGTTTTCTATCTACAGTTCTAATTATGCCCCCCCTCTAACTAGAGGGGGGGCATATAGCGATCGCTTTGTCCGTCCGTCTGTCCGTCGGTCTGTCCGTCCATCTGTCCGTCCGTCTGTCCGTCCGAATTTCTTGTCCGCGCGATATCTCGGTTAATAATTGATGGACAGGATTGAAACTTGCATGGAATGTGGCCAGTGGCTCATAGTTGTGCAGCGTAGAGTTTTTTCCCAGTTCCGGTATCATTTTCAAGAGTTATGGCCCTTTTTCTGAAATCTCTGTGAATGGGACTTGTCCGGGCTGGATCTTGGTTAATATTGTATGAACAAGTATGAAATTTGCATGACATGTGGTCAGTGCCCCACAGTTGTGCAGCGTAAAGTTTCTCCCCGTTCCGCCTATATTTTCAAGAGTTATGGCCCTTTGTTCCTGAAATCTCCGTGAATTGGGACTTGTCCGGGCTGGATCTTGGTTAATATTGTATGGACAATTATGAAATTTGCAGGGTATGTGGTCAGTGCCCTGTAGTTGTGCAGCGTGAAGTTTCTTCACGTTTCGCATATATTTTCAAGAGTTATGGCCCTTTGTTCATCAAGTCTTTGTGAATTGGGACTTGTCCAGGCTGGATCTCGGTTAATATTGTATGGACAAGTATGGAATTTGCAGGATATGTGGTGAGTGCCCTGTAGTTGTGCAGTGTGAAGTTTCTCCGCGTTTCGCGTATATTTCAAGAGTTATGGCCCTTTTGTTCTTGAAATCTTTGTGAATTGGGACTTGTCCAGGCTGGATCTCGGTTAATATTGTATGGACAATTATGGAATTTGCATGATATGTGGTCAGTACCCCATAGTTGTGCAGCGTGAAGTTTCTCTGCTTTCGGTTATATTTTATGGCCTATGGCCTTTTGTTATGGCCTTTTGTTCATCAAACCTAAATGATTGGGATATATTTATTTGTCCAAAGCACATTCCAAAATAGATCATATAGGTCCTGAAGTATGAAATTGCCCCAAAAAGAGTGAATTGGATGCAAAATTCAAAGTTCCCGATCACTTCATAATTTCACCACAATATACTCCCAAGGAATGTAGGTCTCATAACCAGGTCACATTTTTGAATTTGGCGAAAGTCCCGGGTGGAATATGTAGATGTACATGTATTATGCGAGGCATGCCGAAAAAAGTGACTGAAACAGAATTTTTATAATTAGCCAAATTAGGCCTCCACAGACCACTACAAAACAGAACAATGGTGGAGCAGTGTCGGATTAAAGCGGAAGGGGGGCATACAATTGAGCAATCTCTGATTGCTTCCTTGCTACGTTTTTGATCAGTGGATACCCTATGGGGAGACGATGTGTCGCGTACTAAAATGAAGGTCGAGGTCAGAGGTCAAAGGTCACTGGCCTAAAAAACAGGAATTCACTGAAGTGTTCCGTGTCCGGTCTATATATGTGAACGTTTTCTATCCACAGTTACAATTTTTTGTGAGTGCATATGCCAGGTGGAGACGATGTGTCGCGTACCAAAATTGAGGTCGAGGTCAGAGGTCAAAGGTCACTGTTGCCCAAAATCGGGAAATCATTGATCATTGACAGTTTTCTATCTACAGTTCTAATTTTTGGTGAGTGGATGCACTAGGGGGAACGATGTCTTGCATACCAAATGTAGGTGGATTCAAGGTCACTGTGACTCCAGAATCAAGAAATCTTTGAAAATTACTTTGTTTTGTGTCCGTAGATTCATTAGGGGGACATGATGTGTCACATACCAAAATGTAGGTCAAGGTCGAACGTCAAGATCACTGTGACCCCCAAAATCATGAAATTCATAAAAATCATGATTTTTTTTGTGTCCTTTGATACATTGATGGAAGATGAAGTGCCGTGTACCAAAATTTAGGTCAAAGTCAAAGGTCAAGGTAACTGTGACCCCAAAATCAGGAAATCACATTTTCATATGCCTGTCGAAGACGAGGTCAAGTAATGCGATGTTGCATTCTGTCCATTCATCCATTAACATTTGTTGTCCATGCGATATCTCTAGTTTCAAGGTATGGAATGGTACCAAACTTTGAGTATACCTTACTCGCATGGCAAAGAGGAGTCATACATTTTGAGATCAATTTGTCCAAGGTCACAGTCCTTCAAAACTGAATCAAGTTTAGCTGACCATATGTGTTAGGTTGGAATATTCAGTATGCTCTCCCCTACATGTATATGGCATTCATCCTGTGGAGTTGTCTCCCACATTTGAAACAGCTACATTTTAGTTAAACTGTTGTGAAATAAAAACCATACATTTAGTAATTAACAGGGAGAGGGGTCCTTTATGAACTTCATACCTCTTTATTAACTCAAGAACAAAGGTTTACTTCATCACTTTCTTCTTCCTTCATGAAAAATTATCTCGTCTGAAAGGAATCCATTTGCGGGAAAACTACTATTTTCTTGTGTTTGACTATTGTCGATTTTAGTGTGGGATATGTGAGCTCTCGGCTCTTGCTTCAAGGTCAACTAGATATCAAGAGTTAAGCTCGTTTTAGTTTATCATTCAATATAAGATGTTATATATGTTACATTCTCCTCAGCACAAAATTGTAGGCTAGCTACCAATTGGAATCAAGCCTATCAAACAACCTTGAAATTTGGACCAATGTAATTCCAGATACACGGGCGTATATTGAAGCCCCTTGGGCTCTTGTTTGTGAATGGATTCAATAGGCGGAAATGAAAACTTTTAAGTGTCGCATACTAAAAATTAGGTCATGGTCAAAGGGTACTGTGACCCCAAAATCAGGAAAAATAACATTTTTTTGTGTCAGTAGATACATTAGGGGGACACTATGTGTCACATACCAAAATGTAGGTCAAGGTCAAAGGTCAAGGTCACTGTGACCCCAAAATTGTCAAATTGTTAAAAAACATGATTTTTTGTGTCCATTGAGAAATTACAGGGAGATTTTTTGTCATGAACCAAAATTTAGGTCACGGTCAAAGGTCAAGGTCACTGTGACCCCAAAATCAGGAAATCATTAAAAATCATGATTTTTTGTGTCCATTGATACATTGAGGGAAGACGATGTGTCATGTACCAAAATTTAGGTCAAGGTCAAAGGTCAAGGTCACTGGCCCCAAAATCAAGAAACCATTAAAAGTCACATTTTCATATGCCTGTCGAAGACGAGGTCGTGTAATGCGATGTTGCGTTCTGTTCATTCATCCATCAACATTTGTTGTCCATTTGTTTAGTACATAGTGGACTTATTAGTGAGATTAGTACAACAGTGTTTTTAATTTAGTTTACTCAGAGTTTCGAGCGCCATCGGCACATGGATCAAGGATCGAGGATTGTTTCAAGATATGGATTGGTACCAAACTTTGAGTATACCTTAATCGCATGGCAAAGAGGAGCCATACATTTGAGAACAATTTGTCAAAGGTCAAGGTCACAGTCCCCAAAAAGTGAATCAAGTTTAGCTGACTATATGTGTTAGGTTGGAATATTTAAAGATCTTTCCCCTGCATGTATATGGTATTGTCCTGTGGAGTTGTCTCCCATGTTTGAAACCACCACATTTAGTTAAACTGCTGTGAAATAAAAACCGTACATTTACTAATTTAATGGGAAGAGGGGTCCTTTTTGAACTTCACACCTGTTTATTAAGAACAAAGGTTTACTTCATCACTTTCTTCTTCCTTCATGAAAAATTCTCTCTGAAAGGAATCCATTTGCAGGAAAACTACTATTTTCTTGTGTTTTGACTATTGTCGATTTCAGTGTGGGATATGTGAGCTCTCAGCTCTTGCTTCAAGGTCAACTAGTTACGTAAGAGTTAGGCTCATTTTAGTTTATCATTCAATATAACATGTGATATATATGTTACATTCTCAGAAGCACAAAATTGTAGACCTTTCGTTGGATTGCTAGCTACCAATTGGAATCAAGACTATTAAACATCCTTGAAATTTGGACCAATTAATTCCAGATATACGGGCGTATATTGAAGCCCCTTGGGCTCTTTTCTTTAAATTGACTTTTCCTTGGATCTGCTTGTTCTAAATTTATAAATACCAAATTTGAGGGTCAGAGTGCTCTGTATATGTGTCAGTCATCAAGACCTTGTTTTTGGCAGGACTCTCGATTTTTAAAATATTTTAGCGTCGATCAAAGCCTCTGAACCAATCCAACCTCAAATATTAAAAGCAATTTAATTTGACAGATTTAAATTGTGTTCATTCTGCATATAACCATGCCTTAATATGTTCCGAAACCAGTGTAGTTGAGAGTTACTTTATCACGAAATTATAGTTTAAGTTGATATTTTTATTGATTTTTCTGTTTAACCTTCCAAACCTTCGACATATTTTTCAGAAAAGTACAAAAAGAAGATAGACAGCCATATTTTGATGAGTATTTGGAATATAAGGTTAGTATTGTGGAAAACATGCTACAATACCCCGCATGGGTTAAAAGTTACGTGAGTTACCAGAGAATTTCTGTGGCCATTAGGGAGCTTCTTGATAGGAATGGCATATGCTGGTTATCCGAATGGGATACACCATGCCCAGTTTCGTGTTCTAATCTGGATGGAGAAGAGTTCCTCCATGCCATTGCATGGTTAAGGGTTCACAACCGACATAGAGGTATTTGTTGTGTAATAATTTACCGCTGGGACGTCTTTCATCCCGAGTCAAAACCCAGAGATTGCGCAGCAATCGAGGGGTTTTGACGAGGGATGAAAGACGTCCCAGCGGTAAATTATTACACAACAAATGCCGATACGAAGGTTTTGAATCCAATTCTAACCAGGAGATATATTTGAATGTAGAAATAATCAACAAATGCGCAAAACTGATTCTCTCTGAGCGCGGCTGGTACATTTTACCCCCGCCGCAAATACAAGCAGTGTTGCCTGGCTTGCCATAAAAATATATCGTGCAAAACAACTCAGTGATTCTTTCAGTGCAGAGAAATAAAATATTTTATTGATTTTTTATTGATTTTTTATACATATTTCTTGCCCAAGATTACCCACAGAAATATGAGAACTAATGAGCTGGAGGTGGTATTCCCCAGCGTGTATAGAAGTTGACCTACATGTCACGTGCTTGCCATGGATACAGTACCGGGACAGTGACATTTCCAACACGAGCAGGCTCGCGTTTGTCTGCATTTGTGGGCGAAGGGCTAAGAAGAACGAAGTTATATTATATATTTTTTCTCATGCAGACAAGCGGGCAGTTTAGGGCTGGAAATAGAATGGTTCAGATATCGAGTGCCTTTGCGCTCATTCAGTGTATCACGGAAAGATTGTTACTGTGTTATTGCGGGGGGAGGTAAAGGCACTCTCCCTCAACCGTGATGAGCTGTTTCACGAGGCAGTATTTTGTATTCTTGCAAAACCTGTTGCTATGTGAAAGTTTACCCTATTTACAACATGTATTTGCACACGACACGCACAACACAGAAGGTTAGAATATGGCATAAGCCATCCTTTGTCTGCCGAGTTTCAAAAAGTATGCCATGGAGTTCCTAGGAGTTCCAACCTGTTGCCCCATGCCATTTTGTTTGGAATGCCTTATGCCAGTTCCTAGCATGCCCCAATATCAAGAAGCTTCCTTAACTGCTCGCAAATGCCTATGTTTGAACCATGTCTTGTGGGAAAACCAACCTTGTTGTGCACCATATTCTCATATTAAGGACAATTAGAACTTCCTCACTATCATTTGTATGAAGGCCAGACTCTGTGTTTCACCATCCTCTCAGATTTCAATAACTTAACAGGCTTCAGGAAGTTGATTTCTTCAGTTTTAGGAATAGTAACATTTGTGAGGGAAGATAGGGAATTTTTTATTTGTGCCCAATGATAAGCAATTGTGATCTTGATATAAATATGTTTGCCATTGAGCTTGTGTTCAAGGAATTTTATGTGTTTAAGGATTTTTATGAGTTTTGGTTTTACTTTAGAGTGTTTCTTGTTTTCAAATGAAGATGCTGATTGAATTGTTTATTTGATTTTCTTTTCAGCAAATCAAAGCAAGATTACGACTTTTAGAAGCCCTTATGTCCAAGTATACGCCATCGTCAGCAGTTTAGTCCTCCGTGTACCACAGAGAGTGCCAAATACCCCAACAGTTTTACGGGTTTATGTGAAGAACACATTAGATTATATAAGAATTGGTGACATTATGACTTGTGTTCCATGTGAAAGTCAGTGACAGACGATTTATGCGAAATACAACCCGAAAGATCTGTGACGAGTGCTAGGATGTATTTTTTTTATACAAGCACAATTTGTGCCACGATTCATTTTGAAACGTGATTGGACAACCGTGGCCATGTGATTGAGTGTTAACATGTGAGTGGACAACATCAGTCATGTGACTGATCTTCGTCGGACAAGAAAACTGCATTGGACAGATTATCCCTTAGTATTCCCAGGATACATACGGTGAATGATAATAATATGATCTTCGAGCTTACTTTGGTAGTGATCACATGTGGAAGACATTTTACGGCATTGCGGAATTTCCAAAATATCATGATGGAATGAATGATGATCCACCTTGGCGTAGTGAATTCTAAAGAAGTGCTTCAGATGCTAATACTTTTTTTTACGTGGGCATCCCAAACCATGGCCATCCTCATCCCTCATGATCTGTCGCTGTCACTTTCATCTTACCTCCTGAACGACGAAACAGTTCACGTGGGCATTACTGAGTCTGTCCAGCATGTCCAGGGCATTATATCTCAGATTGTTACGTCTCTCCATGAATCTTCAACAAGGAATATCCTATTACAGTCTCACATTCTGATATAAATGTAACACTACTGGTCATATTGGTGACATTTTCACGTTCGAAAGGAAGCTTCAACATGTTCAATGCGCGAGTGGTAATTTCAGTGCAGCAGTAACTATTGAAATCTTGATTGACTGTGTTAAATGTCTAAGAATGTGTGATGTTCCCAGAACGTATAGCGATGGTTCCAGGGGGTCTGTATTATATTGTTCAGCATATTGCCTGTTGAATGGAAACGGCTATTGACAGAATTCTTGCTGATGTATCATATTTGAATAGATCTGTATTTTTTTTAAATGGATGCTGGTTGTGAAGGGAGACAACTCTGTGTGTAATCCCCTCAATCGAATCACTTGACTGGAGTCCGTGATGAATGTTATTCATCCCACCACATACGTCAGAATATCGGTATATTCCTATTCAGTATCAATATTCCTCACCTTGGAGGGAACCTGTGTTCCGAAAAACAAGGTTTCTGTACAGCTGCAATGTGAGCTCGCATATATCAACGACTCTATTGTGTTGATTGGACACATGTACTAGTGCAGATGTTCTTACTCTCATGAGCAATGTCCTACAAATCTGGTGAAGAGCAGTTGCAGATTGGGTCAACATGGGTCGTCATGATCTTTCAAGTTTAAAGTCTTAGCTCCTTTCGTACATCTTCTTACCCAAGTCAACTTCTCTGTTCGCACTTCGGAGAAGCCTTGATTTAGCGCAAGAGGTAAAGCATTCAAACCGTGAGGTATAAATTTAATCAACAAACCAGAGATAAGCCAAACAGAGCCTTGCCCAACAACTGTGTGTGGGTGACATATTCTCTCAGTAGTTACGTCGCGTCTCCTAATATGGCGGTAGGTGTGGCCAGACACATAGGACAGCCAATCAGTAGCCCACTCCTATAGTCCATGTTGAAATTCAAATTGATTTCAGGTCAATGACGTTTTGTGTCTATTTATAAATTCTTTTGAACAAAGCTAGTGGGCTGATACGGCTGATTCGAAGTGTGAATGGAGAAGTCGAATTGAGTATGAAGATGCTTTCTTATGCCTTTTCCTTCGAAGTAGGCTCTCATTTGCAAATTGTCCGGTAATGAGTGAGTGAGTCAGTCCATCTGAATCCTTTCGTCGGCAAAATAAGGAGAACCATAGAACCTTGGCATGAAGGTGCATCAGGGAACTGTTACCAGCAAGTTCTGAGTTGACTTACTTTTGATGAAAATTTGACCTACTTAGGTGACCTTTAACATTACGCTTGGACCCCCCAAGTCATCTTCCTCACCCTACTTCGTAGGTCCTGTGACGTTAGTCACACTACTCATGTGTTAAGGTGTGAACATTTATTTATAATATAAGATTCTGTCTAGGTTACTTTAAAATGTATGTGATAGAGCACTCAACAATCCCGTACCAGAGTTTTCTCCCTTTATCGACATATTTGCCCATTGAAGAACATGTTAATAAGATATCCTGTAATATATGTAATACTGTCTGGATATGCTCCCTCTATTCCAAGCATTTTTGGCATATGAGTGTATTGACATGTTTGATACAAGCTGGCATCCAAATGCTTTATACACATAGTGGCTATATTTTGATAACTTTAATTTATTTGTCTTTATAAGTAGTCTCATCTCCACAACAACAGTAGTCTTGGGATTCTTTTATGCAGCACAAAGTGCATGTATGTGTTAGTGCTCTCAGTGGTACATTAGAACTGCTTCGTTTTTGCTTTATTTATTATTTTCCTTGATTTAAATTCAGGAAAAGACATTTCATAACATAATCATCCTAATCCAGGGCTTCGTGTTTAGAATTAGTGCGCGAGCTAAAAATAGCTCACGACAAAATATTTAGGAGAGAGTATTTAAAAGTCAGGCGAGTGATTGCAATATAATACAATATAAAATGTGACAGTTTACGTGAGCTAAAATCACTCTTGTGACCTGAATTTACGTGAGTGTTTGCGTGCAGGTGAGCTATCACTCACGCTAAACACGAAGCCCTGTAATCGTGGTGATGATGTCTATAATCTTGCACTGGGGGCTTTTGGAGTAAATGTTTGCATGCAAACACCTCTCCGTGACCCCTGCATGAACATTTTAACCTGGTATTTCACCCCTCCGCCATCAGTGCATTTGTCACCACCAATTATTTGTTACTTCCTTAAAGCTTGGGTTTACTAAACTTAGAAGCCTAGTCAACAACAATGACCATACTTTATTTTCACAAGGTCCTTGGATCAAACAAATTTTTCTCTCGATGTGATGCTGAATTTGGGAGAGAAAATAAAGACTGATTGTAGAATACTCGTGCTATAGCCATGATCATAGCGGCCCTTAGTATGATTAGCAGGCCAGAAGTGCATGTTCACCATCATACTATGGCCACTATTAGTTGAATGTTCGTTTCTCATGACCTGTTCGCATCTAAATTTTAGGTGCAATTAGTTAAAATTCATGCAGGATTTAGGATTTTCAAGTGCAAAAGATCTCCTTTTCATTTGTTTTAGAGTGGTCAAGTTCCATTCATATGAACACATTTTCTGTAAGCTGAATGTGGTATGACTGGTCCATCTACATTTGTCCCTCATTATAACATGGTTCATTATATGTTACAGGATAACATGACCATTGTTATGCTCCCGCAATACGTAGCTGTAATATCTACACTGCTTTTAGGCAGACTCAATATAGTGTGACTCGCCTAAATTCTGCATTATAAGGAGGGACCAGTTTACTTGGTTCAGCAGTTATCTTTCCTCTGTCTCATTCTTAGATTTTATCTGCATCCATCTGCCAGTCATAATTTTATGCTTGTGACTAGGACAGCATAGGAGGACAGTATTGGATTGAGGCATTTGTGAGAAGAAAAAAAAAACCCACCTCCAGCCATACCATATTTATTTTTAGAGCAGAGAGTAAAGACAAACTAACCAAAGATCTTTCTTGAGATATTGTTCTTATGAATCGGCCATAGAAGTTCCCCTGATATTTTGTAAGGGAATTTCCTTGATATTCTGTATTAAAGGGAAGTTCCCTTGATATTGGCATACGTATTCTGGTGAAAACTTTCATAATCACATGTATAAGTATAATGTTTATATAGATGTGTACAGTACGTCATTGTTGAGAGTTGTTCAAGTTTGAAACTAAGTACTTCAGATTCTATAATGATGTTCTTTGTTGTCTGACTGTTATGTGTACATTTGTGGACGAGTGTCTATTATATCTATTATATAAGTAAAACTATGAAAGTAAATAATACAACATGTGAATTACCAATCAATGTGGTCATGAATGACAGACGCACAGTAACAGATAGCTATATTTTTGGACAGGTCATATGTGTACATATTTAGTGTAAAGGCGTTACGTTGTATAGGCTCTATATAACAGAAGTTGACAAGACCTTCAAATGTATATATAATTTTAAGTTTTTATTTTACCAAAATGTATATAATAAACTCGGTCCATATGGGACCCAGCCCATGTGGTTAGCACGAGCTGTGATATATAATCCTGGTCCTGCTTTTTATTTATCATGTAATTTAGACTGTGGTAGTTTTGTAATGGAGCAACGGTCCAAATCCAGTCATTCTCGCGAGCCAGCATATCCATCTATAGGTTACGATACGTACACTGGCTTGGTTAGTTACCGATAGCAGTTCTGGATATAAATAGCTGGAGGGGTTTTCACTAAACTGAACCAATCAGTAAGCGCGCTGAAGCAGCTCATCAGGCCAATCCGCAGCGAGGTTTGGGTTTTGACTGGTTTGAATTTCATCGCCGGCCGGACTACCTTTGAAGTTAGGCTGAAATCGACATCGTGTGTCAAAGCGAAAACCGCAGGCTTCCGATACCGACATGCTAATTCAAAACAATCGCTGGGGATGAAATGTACGAGATTGTGTAATAGACGCAACAATTCGAGAACTCATCTGAACCACCAAAAAGGTCCAGGTAAACCCTCTGCGAGGATTTAGGGATTACCTGGACTTGTGCAGATGAAATCCAGTATGCTGCCAAAACTCATCAGACATAACCCAATATCCATCCAAGTTCTCCAGTCAGTCACTTCAAATGTTGAATAAATATAAGTTGAAACCTGTGTGACACCTCTTGCTGGGATACAGTCGATTACATGTAAAATACCTAATATATCAACCAATGGCTGTTTGCTTACAAACTCCAGCAATGGATGGTCAAGGTACTGCAGACATGATTAAACCGCAGTGATTGAATGGTCACTAAGATTGGCATACTCAAATAGCAGGGACTTGGAATCACTGTGTTTGTGTGTATGCACATGTTTGTGTCTCAGATTCTCATTAGCACAGTAAACCAAACCATTCTATCCATCGTCGCGATATAGCTGAAATATTGTTGAAAGCGACGTTAAATTCTATTCACTCACTCATTCTATCCATTAGGTCGGTGCTGTAATATTTTCTCCGGAAACCTGTTGCCATGATTAGAAAATGGGAAACCTGTTTGAGGAAACATTGTATTGTCCACTTTAGAACATGTACTGATGGGAATCCTGACCTCTATTGTTGGTCAAGTGGAAGAAAGTCATAGCATCATATCTGGTCAGGAAGTTTACGCACCTCTACACTGCCAGCGCTCTTAACCTGGACAAAAATACTTCGTAGACTAAACATATACACGCATTGTACACTTAAAATGATACCTCTCGATTCATTAATTGATTATTATCAATTAATAATGGTTATCAAATATATTTATTTATTCATAAAATTTAGAGTTTAAATCTTCAAAACCCATTTCGTATTTCACACTATGGTAACCTGTAACCGGTGCTTCAGAGATAAATAAATGGTAACACAAATTCTGATGGTAACCCATATAGGGTCTTCTAAAACTAATATTGGGAAACCACAGAAAAATGGGGTTTACGGTTCATCATTACAACACATATATGTATCTACTTCAAATCTTCACCGAAGGTGTAACGGACAAATAGCTCTCAGCCTATAGGTTATGAACAGGGGTCACTGGAACTGGCCAAGGTTACCACACCGAAAATGAATCTGCTAAAGGGTGGAGATACTGCAGGATAATTGTAGCTAATAGGTGTCGTTAAGATACTGTAGACTACCATTCAATGTATGGTTGCTCACAGACTGCAAAAAAAAAAAAAAGATACTACAGACTGAAATAGTAGTCCAAGGATGATGGTTGAGATACTACTGTTAAAGTAAAAATTGATGGTCTATTGGATACTGCATAGCAGATAATGAAAGGATGATGAGATACCTGACAAATTTATCAGCCATTTGCATGATCGCTGAGATGTAACTGACTAAAACAGCAACCAATTTAGCCAATGGAAGAGGGTTGAGATACGGCAGACTGTAAAATAGCTGTCAATGAAACCTTTCATTTCAATCTTTATTTAATTTCAGAAAGTCTAATACAAGAAACATCAGCTCAAGAGCTATTGGCCCGATCAACATGCATGACATGTGTAAACACTCGGGTACAACATATAATATTAAACCTATGTTGGACAGTATGTTTAAAAAAATCAGATTAAATATGAAGTAGAAGGTTCATGCTTGCAAAGATAATACAGCAGGAAGTTGGTCCTTTTAAATTTTTTTAATTAATCATTTACCAGTAAACTTAAATGTGTATAATTTCTAAAGTCTGATGAATCTTAACCCCGTGAAGCACGGCCACTAGCACCGGCTGAAGCGTAATTAGATACACTAGCTCGGAAGCTGTGACATGTGTGATGACAGATCAGCTCAAACAAATAACTTGTCTGATGTTAATCGATGAACATCGAGGACATCTGGTGGAATAAATGCCTCAACATGGGGTAAACATGGTAAATGCAAAAATACCCAGAAAAACTAACCTGTAATGCCCAATGTCGTACGGCTTAAATCTCCCACCAAAACAATAAACCTACATATATTTGTCAAAGGACATAAACAGAGCCAGAAGAAGTTTGCTAAATTTGCAGTCAAACCGTGGTCAAACAAAATTACAACAAAAGACCTAATTAACCAACGAGAAAAAAAAGTTACAAAACGTGGTGCAATATGTCGCGAACTTTAGACAGACTACAATGCTGTTCATTCCTCTCGTGAAATCCACACTTTTCACACTTCACAAAGCTGTTCAACTCCATCGACGATCGACGTCCAAGTCCAAAACTACTGACCAAAAGTTCCTCAACCAGTTTCACGATCTCGAACTCTGAAATAGCTTTCAGACAACCTCTCTCAGTGCTACAGACTGTCACTTGTTCATACAATTCAAACCACAGTGTGGATATCGCACTGTTTTCCCACTGCCCAGTCATAAGCTGAATGATTCTCTCTTCTGCTGCCTACACTCTCTAAATTTATACTTCAAGGAGAACTTTGCAGGAAATGGTGTACATAATGCTACAAAGGACTTCCTGGAACATTCTAGAACTTTCATGGACATTCTCCACAGATCTATGCCAAATATATAATAAACAACAAGGGCACAATGAGGTCATTGTCCCAGGATATACACCTCCCCGTTTAAAGAAAAGACAATTTTACTGAAGTGAACTTTTCTTTACAAGATACTGGTAGGCGGCCATTGAAGGTAATTTATAGTAAGTGCATAACTATTGTACTCTTGACAATGCATCCTCAATTGTTATTTCTATCAGCAACTTATACAATTTTCAATGCATATTGCTGTAACATCAGATTCCAGCAAAACAGTCTGAGACTCTTAGTTTCAAATTTCTCCAATAACACCAATGCATTGTGATCAGTATAGACAATGACATAACCAGAGCTGTTGGTTACATACACTTCCAAATGTTACATAGCCAATACAAGACTCAACGATTCCTTTTCAATTATGGAATATGCCTCTGGTGTTTATTTACCCAGCTTTATCCTGTTGAAGAACTACAGCTCCTACCCCAACAATGCTAGCAAATATTGCTACCTTGAATGGTTTAGTAAAAATTGAAGCTGCTAACACGGGTTCATTGCTCAGAATGGCTTCGAGTTTTTTGAAAGTTCGGACAGGACCAAAGAAATTTGATGTTCTTTTTCAGAAGATTGGCAAGAGGGATTACAAGGCAATACAATTTTCTACAAACTTCCTATAGAAAGCAATTATTCCTAGAAATCTGAGTAACTCCCTTTTAGAACTGGGAACCTTGGCTTCACGTGGTAGTACTTGATCTTGATCCACCACATTAACCAGATAGGTGAGCAAACTAACCTTTCTGCAGATTTATTACAAGATATGCCTTGGTAAATCTGTTAAATAACTGCGCAAGATGTTTTAAGTGGTCATCCGAGATACATCAATCATCAATGTATGCAACACAATAGGCTCCAATTCGTATATATTCTGATTTATTACCAGTTGAAAGCTGACCTGAGAAAAAGCATGACCTTGCACTGATATAAAGCATCCGGTGTTACAAACGCAGATTTTTCTTCAACTCTGTCAGACAAAGGTACCTGCCTGTAGCCTTTTAGCTAGTCTATCTTGGTCACATAGGCAACCTGACCGGCCCTATCAATATTCCTCTTAAAACTTCCATGAACAAAAGACTAGGAGATATAGGTACAACTAAAATCTTTAAAAACAAACCTCCGGGCTCTTATCTGATTTTTGTCATGTTTTTGATGCCGGTACTGGCGATATAGGTAAAATGCCACACAGTTGGGCAGTAGTTGAAGCAAAATAAAACGCATGTTTGATAAACTGCAAGTCTAGTGAAAGCCCAGAAATCCACTTAAATCTATCTAATCTGATACAATCGCCAAGGGGTTAATTCCCCATGAAAATAGCTTGAAGCTTGCTGACGTTGGCACTCGTGTCATCGGAAGTAAGCCACTCTTCAAGTGTGCTAATAACATCATTTACGACTCTGAAGGTAGAAATATTAAATAAAAGTGTATCCATAATTGAACCTTGAGGGACACACTCAGTGATCCTCTGCCATCTGCTCATACAATCGGCTTGCTATACCCTTTGCCTTCTGGATGATAGGTAGTCCGCAGCTAAAGTCACAACATTTTCAATAAAACTATATGCCGTGATCTTAGAGAAATACAGCTCTTAAAATATATGGTAAGATACTGATAGGTCTGCAATTGGATTAAACATTTGGGGGTTTTTTAACAGGAATAACACTGATGTGTTTTAAGGCGCCATACATTTATTATTAACGATTGACTGGAGTTGGGCCAGTATAGTTGCCACTGGTTCAACCATTTTAGGGGCTATACAATCCCAGTCCGTAGATTTTTTTGCTTTGGTGAATAGTATGTCTCTCTTACACCAAAGGCAGAAATCACTACAATCGTTGTAGAGACTTTTAAAAAATACTTTGTTGAAATTTGATATCAGGAGTAAAAATAGGGCCAATGTCCTTGGCAATATTAACGAAATAATACGTGTAGTGGGACACAATCTGTTCATTTCCCATATCACACATTGACCTATACAAGAACCAGTGTCACTTAAAAAAGACTCCACCCTTCGGAGCTATTATTCAACGCAAGATACTGATACACAGTCTAATTGCATCTTTTGAGGTATCTTTATTGATCTTCATAGTTTGCATAAATTTTGACCATGTCACTTCAAGTAGGTGTTATCTGGGGCCCCGGGGGGAAGAACATATTTGCACTGATCAGGGGCCCAGTTTCATCATCTATACATGTCGCTGTAGAGAACAGGGAGTTCATTTCAATAGCTGGAGTAAAAGTGTACACGAATCTCATAATTGTAGCTCATGTCTTTATTGAGTAGACCAAATGGCATGCGGCGATATTCATAGAGACCACCAGTTCAAAATCTAAATGCGTTTTTTTTTCCACGTCTTCATTTGCCACTAGGATTGGATTTCGGGTACGGATGATTTCTGGACGTTGTATTCAGAGCTGCAACACAACCTAGGGTACATAGCGTTAGAGAATCATCATTCTTTTTGACTACTTATTCTTAGGATTTTCCTGAATGCGTGTACCAAGTATAAACTGCAAAAACATTTGACTTGTTTTCGCAAATTCATCTCCTCATCACGGCAGCGTATAGGCATCCTTTCTGGACAATGAATCAAGTATTGCAACATAACGTTAGAGAACCGCCATTCTTCAAGACTAGAACAATATGGAACTGATATATTCCTAAATAACGCCTGTGTCCGGTTCTCATGCAAAAGGTCTTCGAACGGAATCTCCTTGAGCAAAACCAGTCCACGATTTTCCTTCAATATAACTTTTCGAGAAGTTCATGTTTTGTGGGGAATATGAACTAATATTTACTCTGACACATTTCCCGACAATTATTCCTCAACCAGGACGATTTCAATATATCATGAGGTAGGTTTCGTCTACATGGGGCTTATGAATGACGGACTAGACGCTTGTAATTTGTGACTTTCAAAAGGAATTAATTTCCGTATTTCT
This sequence comes from Hanleya hanleyi, assembly GCA_036873755.1. Taxonomy (NCBI): domain Eukaryota; kingdom Metazoa; phylum Mollusca; class Polyplacophora; order Lepidopleurida; family Hanleyidae; genus Hanleya; species Hanleya hanleyi. Next base: position 71,297 of record JAVTVY010022350.1, read on the forward strand.
GTACAAAAAGCTGTGTGTCGTACAGACTAGGTACCCAAGTTTGATATAGTTAACGCTCAGAGTCAAAAGTGACATAAAACAGCATTGACTGACGTTTGACATTGGCTTTCGTCTGTTTTAATCTGATTGGAACTTTTCATATATATTTTCGCATAGATTTTTTATACTGGTATATCTAGAATATTACACCTTGATCAAAAAACGAATCACCCGTTTTCAAAGCCATATCTGTCGTAATTTTACATCGAAATATTATTTTGGTTCAAGGTGTCCTCTTAATTCCATGTTAAACTGTGCACGAAATGCCAGTAAAACAACAGATGAAAGCCCCTTTTAAAATTTCCATTAACGCTTTTTCACGTTACTTTTAACTGTAAGACTGCAGTATACAACTTCGCTATTTTGGCCTCACTATCTGGGGAAGTTTTTTCTGTGTAAGCGCCAATTGTCCTTTCCCTGAGAATCGGGATTCCAGCATAACGTTGGTGGTTTCTCGTAAGAAACGATTGGTGGTTTCGAGCAAACTTGCTAATGCTTGTAGTGCTGCAGACTTCAGAAGAATCCGTTACATACAGAGTTACATAACGGAATTATGATGCTACCACACGTACATCATCGTTCTCATCAGGAACATATTTCACACTTTCAGTTTGAAACATTTCAGATTGAAACATATTTCAACAACGTCTTAATTGCCGTTTGCCATCAAGCGATTGAGTCCCTTCCAGAAGTAACCTCTTCAGACAATGAGTTACTTTGATTTATATATCAGTAATTGTTTCATTACGAAATCATCCACATTATCAAGGAATGACTTTAGCAAGCTTGGCTCATTTCCTTCTACCGGTGAGGACATAGAACGAAAGGAATCCTCAAAATTAAAGGATAAATTCTTTAAAGTTACCCCCTTAGATATTTCAAGAGATTGCTTCGCTATAGTGTATTACATAGTGCTACGGAAACCAGGATAAATAGCGCACACAAACCAAGTTTTAACTCAAAATAATATTGGTTAACTTTAATTGGGGAAAAGTGAAATCGTAAATTAGAAATCAATCCGGTGACGTGATCCTCCATATTGATTGCTTGAATGCACAAATACCAACCAATAGTTAGATTTTCAGAACCCTCTATCCGCAGAGGTTTATACGAGAATTCGTCATTCTATCGTCACCACATCAGATTCAAAATCACGAAATTGTGTTGTTGTTCATAAGATCATTTAAATCGAACTCCTTGTACGTCTTATTCGAAATGCAACGGTCATATTGTCATCACAGACAGTTTGTAATGAGCTACAGTTCTGGTTGGCCATGTTTTGATGCTGTCCGCTGTGAGAGAACTGTGTCAATATTGTTGAAGACATTGACGAAATCGCTTTCATCCGGAACTTCATGTTTCTCATCTATTAGAAGATCAATCAGTTCTTTAATATCATTTGGCTCAACGTCTGAAATGAATCGGAAACGAGGCTGACCGGAAGTATCGACGAGAATTTTTTCAAAGTTCCAAGAAATATCGTTCACTTTTATTGGCGTCCAAAATGATTCGTTGATGTCGTATGTTGCACCAGTAGGCGAGGGACAGGATTTCTGGAATAAAATTGAAAATATCGAATCAGTCGAATGTGGAAATCTAGTGGTGTGAAGAGTATACGCGCTAGATATTGTATGATATATGGGTATGATTTGACATTTAATAACCCAGATATGACTGACGATGTGACTAAACCAAATATCGTTTAAATGGTAATATATTCAAATCTAAATTTTACCATATTTAAAATACGCCTTCTACATAAATAATCTTTAATACTGTTTTGGTGTTACAAAATGCCCATGTTTAGTTTACAAAAAGCATCCAAGTTTGTTGGTATCTTCAGCGTAGCTCGAGGTAATTATAGATCAAATGTTCCGGGTCCGTGCCATAACTACAATATTCCAGAAGGACCTGAATACGGCGTATAGATATCTCGCCTGGTAGCATTTGCTATAGATCCTGTGCAAATTGTCAACGTCAGAGAGTATCATTACAGAATTTGTCAAGCAAGGCTATATTATAAAACGCCTCTATTCAAAGTTTCTCAAATTCTGTGAAAGATATCGTACACTAACAAGGATATGTGGTGTTTTAATGAACATTCTAACATGCTCCACGTTATAACCGTGCGCTGATTGGTCCAAATTTCAAAACATACGAAGATTATCACACGATAATCTTCATTTGTTTGTTGTGATCTGTTTCATTCACGTGCCGAACTGGTGACGTCTCATTCTTGTGACGCAGTGCTACAAAGCTGAGCGAAAAGCACGCGCGAGCATGGCATGCAAACCAGTCACAAAATTCTCGCATCAAAACGGGATAAGTTTGCAGAAAATTTGCCACTCCGATTATGAAATGAGGAAGTATTCATCATTGTGCATGTTAGAATGGAGTTCATGACCTTCTTAGTGAATATTATCGTGTAATAATTTTTCGATGTCTTGTTTCAGACCCCATCAAAAAACTGACGGTCTAAAACTAAACATCGAAAAATTATTACACGACAATATTCACTAATGCGGTCATTAACTCCTAACTCAATAATAAGAATTTAATGTATGACTCGCTGTGAACTAACTTGAGATAATATGACTTTTTATCGGATTTTTAACCTAACTTGAGATAACTATGAATATTTATCGAGTCTGTGGCCTACCTTGAGATAAGTATGAATAGTTATCGGGTTTATGACCTGCCTTGAGATAAGTATGAATATTTATCGGGTCTGTGACCTACCTTGAGATAAATATGAATATTCATCGGGTCTGTGACCTACCTTGAGATAAGTATGAATAGTTATCGAGTTTATGACCTGCCTTGAGATAAGTATGAATATTTATCGGGTCTGTGACCTACCTTGAGATAAATATGAATATTCATCGGGTCTGTGACCTACCTTAAGATAAGTATGAATAGTTATCGGGTTTATGACCTACCTTGAGATAAGTATAAATATTCATCGGGTCTGTGACCTACCTTGAGATAAGTATGAATATTTATCGGGTCTGTGACCTACCTTGAGATAAGTATAGAACGGATGCTCGTCTGGTCCGTTTACTTCTATTTTCATCATTATATCAAATTTTGGAATAAAGTTTTTTCCAGGTCGAACATATCTCAAGCCGTTGAGAATTTCCGATCGGTTCTCTCCCGGCTCTTGGTGGTGGAATTGGTTACACGGGAACCCAACAATGGCGAAGTCTGTCGACGAGAACCGGTCCATAAGTGCATTCAGTTGATAGTACTGATGGGTGAAACCTACAATAGAAAGCACATTTTCCGATTTAGATAAATAATTGCCTCTTTATTCAATAACAGAATACAAAAACGTGGTAAGTTCAGAGGATATCGCCTTTCGTCATTACCATTAAGTGTGCTTCTCCACGTATTTTACCTCAACTTTAAATTCCGATGACCGATATATTACAGCATACAGGTCTCCTGCATCTTTCAGAAAATATAGTGCAGTTTATTTTCCTCAAATTGCGTCTTCATCATAATAGATAACAGAGAACAACTAGGAAGGGGGAAAATACCGATAGGTGGTCAAACAGTGCATCAAGTAGTATTGTCCTTTGGGAAACCTTTTTTTTTAATGTTATTCACCTCTGCTATGTTTGTCCTTCGTGTAAGTTTGTCCTTCGTGTAAGTTTCGTGTAAGTTTCACGAAATAAAGGAGACCAATCAAGTTTCAGGATAGAACAATAAGCCTAGATAGGATGCTTTTCAGTAAACACAAATACCCGAACATTGAAACCTTCCACGAAAGACTGGCCGCTCTGTTTCCAATAATTGGTGGTGTAAGCCTGTATCTGAAACTGCTCCAGATGGCGTGTTCCTGAATGACTGACTTGAAAAACAGCCTGAAAACCGATTCCTTGTTCCCCAATTCCGAAGATTGTTTTGACTGATTTCCGCCATCTTCGTAAGCATCTCAATAGACTTATAGAGCTTCAAATGATTCGGGTTATTGACTACTTCAACATGCACCCTCCGAAGAATGTGTTCATAACTACAATGCGCGAATCCTTTTCCCGTGTGTAATTTGTCATTTGATTTTGTAAAGTGATTTAGTGAAACTTGGAAAATTAGAATGGACTTGTCAGACATGTCAGATAGAGGAGCGGTTATTAAGACTGAGTTTTAATCAGATTGCTTTGAAACGTACGATACACTTCTAGAATAGTTTTTTTGTGATTTTTTTATATTATTTTCTTTGGGGGGGGGGACAAAATCTCTAAGAATCCAAATGAGGGTTATGCAGCTCAAATGCTCAATTCGGTTTGAAGAATTCTCTGTACACGACAAGATTGCTTCTTCAAGAATCAAATATTTCTACCTGCAAAAGACATTTTGAGTTTCAAATAAAGTCAATATTCTCGGTTTCATTAAAATAAAAAAATATATGCAAAATCAACATTCCTTAGAGTGTACCTCAGCACAATATTGCAAGTAAGCAACCACTAAACTGGTTTCGGTTATCTACATAACGATGTCGACAACATCGTCTGGTCCGTAATGGATATAGTCAACAAAGGATTCCCCATCACCACAGTAAGGATGTTAGTGAAGAGGGGTATTGGTTATTCCCGATAGAGTAGATGAATGAATTAAACCTACAGATACATAGAGACCTTGTGCATTTGCACACACTATCCCTTACTGAAATATACGGCTTGTGACAATCTTGCCGCTATCTGAACATCATGCCCGAAATGTTGGAGAGAGTACTGGTATGTAGCCTAGTTTTTACGTGGTGTCTCGTGTTCAGCCACAAGTCGCAAACACAAATTACATGGACGTCAAGTGTCCTGATTTGCATGTGATCAGTTGTTTAGTATGTTTCTGTACCATGTTAATTTACTGAAGATGAAATCCTTTTATGACTCCTTTTAAATTGATCCGCGTTCCCAATATGGTGCACACAATGAACAGTGTATCTATGAACTGCCAGGGATTAGCGGAGAAGAAGACTGGGAGAATGTATATACTTAAAACATGAAAAAATATTCAACATTCTAATTGCAGCATACAGACTGAGAGGCTGATCATGCGAATAATTCGGAGGGTTGAAATTTCCCGGCCAGGTCACCAATCACGATCAAGCCTGCCTCAAACCTAAATAACAATTCTGTCAGTTTGTCTTTAGCCAGTAGCGTATTAAAGATGATCAACTCTGACCTATTTTCCAATAAAAAAAATATCTGAAAAAAGTAGGTTCAATGCTGTTAACACAATATCTTTTGAAATATTATTGAGAGATTTTTCAGATTTTACCAATTTGCATGGTTATAATTAACCAGAACCGTATCAAGAATGACTGGCACTGACTTAGTCCTCTCACAGTTCCTTTCAGATAAAATAGGTCCAATTATACCTCAAGAGAAATTCTAGCTACTTCTTCCATATATGTACACCACACATAAATCTGGTGATGGGCCAGAACCCTATTGTGGATCCCTAATACGTGATCTTGTACACTGTCAATAAAAGTGTGCAAATCCTGAACACTGAATTGCACACTAGTTTGTAACACCTTTCAAACATGTAAAAGTGTTCAAGTACGAAAACTAGTATGCAAAGAGATTTACTTAAAATATGTCACTGAAGTGTCAAGCTCATCAAATAGATCGTCCTCAATAAACACAACGAAATAGGTTGTCCACAATATCGCCGAGTGCTGAATATTGGAACTCTGAAAAATTAGTGTTCATTCTGAAGTGTGCACTTTTGAACACTTTTACGCATAATAGAACACTTTTACATGTTCATGCGGACGCTAGTGTTCCAAAAGTGTTACAGAATATGTGTTCATTTGTGAACATTGGTGTTCAAACATGATGATCATTTCTGAACACGCGTGTTCATACCTGTTCTCTAGTGTTCGGATATGAACGGTAAGTGTTCAGTTTTTAACACGATATGGTGTCCTGATTTGGACATCAATATGAACGTTAGTGTTCAGTGCCGTCCAATCCCATATTTCGATTGTTGAGATACGTAGCGTTGTGGAATTCTTGGTACCCTTTTCTTTTCATTATTGTTCAAAATGGACCAGTTGATTAATTCCACATCATTATTTCAACTTATTCCAGCAACCGCTAAAATTAGTCAGGGATGAACGCTTTTACGCGTTCAATAAGTGTTACAGATTTTTTCTGACAGTGTAAAAGCTTTTAAGAGTTTAACGGAAAATCAATAACTAGACTATGAACACTCTTCCCTAAATTGAACCACGCATTCGCTCGAATCCCAACAGCCGAGGGATTTTAGGCCCACTGGGCTATTTATTTTTTGTGTGTGTGGATATCTGACCCATTATATCTTATCTCTCAACACCGGATACAAGAGATGTGGATTTTCTATTAGTCAATAACAAGGCGCTGTTAAATAGTATTTACAAATAGCCTCCCGCTTCTATCCCATACAGAACAAAATTAGTCTTAGCTAAATTGACTTGGGAAAGCCGTTCGTGATTTGATAGACGATGGACGTTATGTTGGAATCATATTAGATTCTTTAGGCCTAAATTGTTTGAATATTCCTCATATTATCACCAGGAAATAAATTTATCATGTTTGTTGTGAGGAAGCTCGAGGAGGCTGACATTATGTATTTTTATAAGTGATAAATTACCAGGTAAACCCGTTACCTGTTCACTTTAACTTCACTGTTATCTTTATTTATCAATCAAGTCTTTTTATAAGTGGAAGCGTTAGCTTATGAACTAATTCCAAGAACGAGCACATTTTCTAATATGACGAATTATGATGACCAGCCAGCAATATAAAGTTCTTGATTTGGTGGCTATGCTTCTATCTTTACAGTGCAAGTAGTACAAGTTGCTGTCTTCCAATGTGATTATTAAACAGGGCAAAGCAGTAACTTCTTTCCTCTGCTTTACTATTACCAGATATGTATGAAGGAGCTAAATAGTCACATCCGGCTTCCATATATTTATTGTCCCATTACACAGGAATCCGGGGCCAGTCAATTATTTAACCCCATGTCATCAGATTGTAAATACCTCCTGCTGTTCACTCTGATGGTATTACAGTGACATTTCGGGACGATACGGTACAAATTATGACAATGGGAAAATCTCGATAATTACCGTAATAAACTAGGCTTACTACTCCGAATAAAATCTTCAAATACGTGTTTGTATATTATACAGTTCAACCTTCACATTTAATAGCCCATATTCGAGTTTGATATTAAATGTATTCCCGAAGATGAGACCTAATGAAGGTTGAAACGCAGAATACACAATCTTTATCCGGAATTACTTAGTACTTCAGTATATTTAAAAATTGTTATGTCATAATTACTAAATGATCAGCCCCAAGTTCCTGTGTATTATGACTGAATTTGGAAAAAATTAATTACAACCAAGTGTTTCACCTAAAGATTGTGACCATTCATCAACCGTGTTATTTCGCGAAAGTAAACAAACATATGGCCGTCTCACCTCAGAAAGTTGCCAGATTGACAACCAGGACAACTTTATCCTTGTACTCGGATAGTGCCACACTTCTGGATTCATCTAAACTCAGTACATTGTAATCATACACAGTCTCTGCAGACCTTGGGGAACATTTGGAGTACATTGACGCCCTGGTTACCCCTACCATGAGGAGGGCAAGCAGGGCGGACAGCGTACCATCCTTCCCCATTCTTGCGTCGTGCCGAACAGACACACAGTCACATATATGCTACGTCGATGTCGTCGTCATCACATACACCCACAGATATAAGCTACAAGCCGCTTTGACATTATGACAGTTCGCAGTTCTTGCAATATTGATTTGCCCATAATTGCAGCTGGGGCGGTCTATTATCCTATTTTCCATGTTTGCTTAGGAGAAAAGTGTTGAATGCTGACATACTTTATCAGGTTAAGCTGGTAACATGTGTTGTTTACAATAGTATCGAGACGTTACATGTGCTCAGCTCCAGATTATTATAGACTGATCGATTTTTCCTGAATTTATGTCACGCGAAGGCATTATAGTAAAATCACCATCAAAAACGGGAAGCCATGACAGAAATCCAAGCCTGTTCGGTAATTCCAGGCTTTGATTTTTCTTTTCTCTGTTCTTGTTCTTGTTCTTGGTCTTCCTCTTCTTCTTCTTCTTCTGCCTTTGAAAAGAAACATTCTTTTTTCGATTTTTCGAATTTGTTATTTATTCAATTTTTTCCGCAAAATTGCACGCTAAATTTTTGAAATAATTATCGTAAATGTGGAATAATATAGCTTAGGAACTTTTATGGAGAAAAAGCCAAACAAGAAAAATGAATGGCACATTTGTGGCTGCCATTTGGAATCTACGCCTTACCAAAAGGCTTCTGGCAACTAGTTTCAGCAATACTGCTGCAACCTAATGGTTGTGCCAATATTGCAAGAAATAAACTTCCGGCAACACTGTGGTATAACCAGGGGACAATGTATATCTGCAGCACGTTCACATATTATTGACATGCAAATGAGGCTGCCTCGAACTCCTGCAGCGAATTTATCGCGATAGGTATGCAACAAGCTCCATGCATTCCACTGCAAAAGTATTAGTTGATGACAACTGATTTATGTCGCAGGATATATCTGGAATGCTGGCTACCAAGGTGAAGGGTGCACTAGATTCTATCAGAGCCATAGTCATCCTGTAAATTAGATAACAGTATGTAGCGAGTAATTGTTCTGATTATATGGATCAGTGTGTATGTTACCCCGCATTCTAGTTTAATTTATTGGTGTAAAATTGTCAAGTTAACTGTTATTTGTGTTCAAGGGTCATTTTTTGGCTACATGTTCAAATACAGAAAATCAGTCAAATCGATATAGTTTGAGAATGTTGCAGCAATATCGCCAGAAATTGTCACCGCAAGAAAAGGTTGTGGCAATGTTGTTGCCAGAAAAAGAGTTGTGGCAATATTCCAAAGATTGTATTGTTGCCGCAATGTGGCCAGAATGTGTTGCCGCTAGCGATGCATGACAATACCGTTTCCCCCAGTTCTGGCAGCAAAATCATGTTGCGGCAATATTGCCGCAATAATAATAATGCGGCAATATTACCGCAACATTTTCATTTTGATAAAGAACACACGATCCCAATGAAATTAGGACTTCATAGCTTTTTTTTACTAATTTAGAATTTGGATACCTTGCCACAATATGTCACATGTTGTTTTTTCTACATATACCTATAGGGGGCGCCACCTTGGGGCCAACTGAAATTTCATTTTCGGACAATAAATTTAGAACGACTTAACGGGATTATTTTCAAATTTGGTATGTGGATATCATGCCAGAAGATCGGTGGTAGCTGTGTTAGTCTGTGTAGTAGACCACATGCATGGGACCAATTTAAAATTCTGCTTCCTCGGCAAAAAAAAATAAAATAAATAAATAAACGACTGTAGGGCCTACGCAATTCTTTCCAAATTCAGTTTATCGACATGTTATCACAAGATGTTGCTTGGGATTGTTATTTTTATAATGAATGTTTAGGCCTACTTTATTCCATGTGCAAATGGGATGCCACTTCGATCGTATATCATCGACTTTATCTATGTGTATATGACGAGTTATCTGGTTACAACGCAAGAATCTGTTATATAAAACGAGATATGTAACTGGTTATAATCTTCCGTGAAACGACACCACATGGACACTTGGTTCAGAAACAATTTTATGGATAACAGCCCACAAAAACAGTTTGTGTAACCGTCAGTGAACTCGTTTCCCACGATGAATTGTCGTGTAGTGTAATTGTACTAATCGGTATACCGTGCTGCACTCATCCAAAATATACGATGGCAATTATTTAGTAAGTTGTATATTCCGGGCATTTAGTACGGTAAGTTTCATTATTGGTTTAGTTAACCACTCTATACCGGCATCTGTAGACTCTATATGCAATATGGTACCGTTTAATGGCTAGATGGACAGCGTTCATGGATAACGTTCAGCGCGATCCGCTGGTGTGTATGTAATAGCCAAGGGCATAGTAGATGTGAAAATGAGAGTCCGGCGCCAGCGATGTCAAAGAAGCTATGTGATGACAGCAGAATCAGCTGATACCCATTGTCCATAAGAAGCAACAGAAACAATATAAACATGTAGCACTTACTGTTCAGCGAGAACGATAGTGGCGATCGAGAATAGCGTTACGCATTGTTCACAGGCACAGACAATACATATTTCTGTTACCAACAAAAGCGACACGTGTTACCTCATCCATCTATATGGAACGATAAGGGATATCGGGGACGGATCTATTATTCTTGTAGATGAAGGCCAGTGTGCATTATACCAAGAGCTGTTGTTGTTTTGTACGGATTTATTTTATAGACGGAGGTCCTTATAGGTTTTAACAGCTGAACCATTCAGTAGGTTGTACTGGAATTCCACTAGAGTAGTGCTATACTTTTATATCACACGGAAGGTCTAATCGAATATTAAATATAATCGAGGATTTATATGGGTTTTTACATATGGGGAGTATATTGTAATAGATGTGCCCACTGCTGTATTATGTTGAGAACAGTTCTGTTCATGTAGGCTCTAGGTCCGGAGAAGGCGGTATTCTTATGGGTATCATTGGGCGGTATTGTGTAAATCGTGTTGCCCTGTCGCCAGCTATTGTATTGTATTGTATTATACCAAGAATGGTTATTTTGTAGCATACGTAGGTTATAGAGCGTCTGGAGTATTTTTAATCAATCGGGGCTATTGTGCATTTTGAAAACTAGGGTTATGGTTGGATACTTCTATAAAATTTTATGTAATTATGTTAATCAGTCTCTCGTAGGTCTTAATAGATAGGGGCTCGTTACCGTTGTTAATTGGTTAATTATGTTGATTATAGGGGGGGGGGGTCGAGGTAGGGAATAAATGGAGATGGGAGGAAATTCACGTTGGCGCCGTCGCCACACCACGCTTACAAAACTCCGGTTTTATATCCCCTTGTCTTCGAAAATCGAATGAACTTCACTTTCAACAGATCGACGAATGGTCAAATCGCATATATCTTACTTTACCGTCCCCCGATCTGGCCTCTTTATGCAAAAACTTCCATTTATCCGCCCAATTTTAACCGATATTTCCAGATTGACCGTAATCTGGATAATTTATCTCGCCATAGTGCCCGAGAATGTGCGAGACTTCCTTGCCAGGGTTCGTCGGGAGCCGACTATCAGCTGACTTGAGACACGGCTAGTGTCGGTCCCGAGTCTGAACACATTTTGTTTCCCAGACTTGGCTATTGTATGCATTGTTTCGTGATCCCTACATGTAGTATGAATTGGGGTGAGTGCATGATAAAGTTTGGTTTTGAGACTGCGATGACTGATGAACATATCCCCCCCTCTCTGTGAAGAATTAAATATTTTCAGAAAGAATTCAGAAAACGTCTAAAACAGTGAGAATAAGAAAAATCAACTTGAAAATTTGTGGAGAAAGCTGTATAATAATAATTAATATAATCTCCCTAATGACAAAAATCATTATTGTAAAAGGTAATGCCCCTGGTTAGGCCCAATCGTGTATTTGCGCCTAATCGTGTCATCGCCAAATCGTGTAAAAAAATTGCGCCTAATAACATGTTGCGCCTAATCGTGTAGAAAATTTGCGCTTAATTGTGGAACTGCGCCTAATTGTGTACGAAATTTGCGCTTAATTGTGGAACTGCACCTAATCGTGTACGGAATTTGCTCCTATTTGTGTAAATGCGCCTAATCGTGTAAGAAGGCTGCGTCTAATCATGTAACTGCTCCTAATCATTTGAACCATCTTGCGCCTAATTCTGCGTTGTGCCTAATCGTGTAGGAAAATTGCTCCTAATTGTGAAACTGCGCCTATTCGTGTAGAAGATATGCTCCTAATAGTGGAAATGCGCCTATTCGTCTGAGAAATATGCGTCTAATCGTGGAAACGCGCTTATTCGTGGAAATCATTTTGCGCCTAATTATGCGTTGCGCCTAATCGTGCAGAAAATTTGCGTCTAACTGTGGAACTGCGCCTAATTGTGTATAGAGGCTGCGCCTGAACGTGCACAACTCCCATTCATACTATAGTGTGTGTGTGTGGGTATTATTTTTTTTAAATTTTTATTTATTTATTTATTTTACCTGAGTGAATGTATGCAAGGTGCTATTAAGCGCTCTTAGTAGAAAGTTTTTCCGCATTCACACACTAGAGTGTGTAGGTCTTATTTATCTATTATTTTTACCTAGGTGTATGCATGTAGGGAGCTCATTTCTGTATTGGAATTGTGCTTTGAGTTAGAAAGCTCCTCTTTCGAGAGAGATGGGGGGCTCTGAAAAGAGCCGTTTGGAGGTGCAATGATTTCACCGATTGCTGAATCTGACGCAGTTCTTCCACCCTCTTCGTGCACAGGGGACATCTCAGCGTGATGAGTGCACACTGGATCGGTTTGCAAGGTGTTGAGGTAGGGTCTGCTCTCCCTCCAAGTTTGGCGATACAAAAGGCGCATAACGCTAGGTGTCCACACGGGAACAGGATAAATTTGGCGAAGTGAGTAGCCGGGGGAATACATTTCACACATGACAATTTCATCACCGCCACTGTTAGGCCCCTGTGCAGTCTTCTTATCTCTGCGCAGTAGGCGTCGAGAAGTTGTTGCTGCTGTTGTTGCGAAACTACGCCCAGAGACGACACTGTTGTAGTCGTCGTCAAAGTCTTCTTTTTCTTTCTTTCTTTCTTCGGCTTTGAAAGGAAAAAAATGACACCTTCCAATAACTTAGCCTTTTGAATTTTGCAGGGGTACACTATAGCGTGATAATGTTGAAGCCTATAATTTTTCTAGAGATAGTCCCTCGTTTATTCAAAATTTAGCGTGCCTTTTAGACTACCGAAAGCTCAGACCCTCGCAAAAATTTCGTCTTTGAAACGAAAAAATGACTTTCCAATAAGTCAGCCGTCTAAATTTTGTAGGGCTATGTAGGGTTATGTAGCGCCTCATTCATCAGCGCGTCTGACGGTGCCATCATGTCTAGACACGTATGCGCGTTTAGCGAACTGTTCTGGCAGCCTGGACATCCTCGGATACGCAAGTGTCGAATCAGGGGTCTAAGGTGATCCAGGTAGGTTTCGATGTACCTTTTATAGATATACTCAGACACCTGGTCATTCAGGACTTCAGAAATTTCACCTGTCAGGTCTTGAAGTTTCCGCCACGCAGGTATCTGCAGCGTGACACCCTCAGGTAAATGAATCCGCGTGTCTTCCTTCCATCCCCCGCAAAAAAATTCACTTCTGGGCTCAATGAGCGCATCGATGGGTCTGTAAAATGCCCGTACTTTTGCCCATGTCTCAAACGTCAACGCGATATGCTTAAGAGGTTTCTTTTCCCATGCTGGTACATTAAAATGCAATTGTTCATCTTTCACGGTTAGAGTTAAATAGGGGGTCAGCTCCCAAGTGTGTATCCGGGCCGCCAGGTAGGCCAGCTGGATAATATCATTCACCTGCTGCACAGACATGGGAAGTGCCGGCTGTACCTCCTCCTCCGCTTGCTGAGGCGCCTGCCTGCTGAGGCGTCTGCTGAGGCGCTTGCTGGACTATTTTTATGAGTGCTAGTTCGAGACGGGCACGTTTGGCAGGTGGAAGTGATGCTGGGCCGGTCTCTTCGTGGGCACGTTTGATAGGTGGCAGTGATGCTGGGACGGTCTCTTCGGAGATGTCGTAGTCTATGAGTAACGTTTTATCTTCTGTTTCCTCGGGTTGAAGTAGAGACACTATTGCTTCATTCCCCGTCTTCCTCATTGCCTCCAGGAAGGCCTGAAATGCTAACGGACCACGGTACGGTATCAGATCGAGCAGGGCTCTGTTTCGTCGCGTATTGGTCTTCTGTGCCATGACATATTCCGCCAGGTATTTGGTGATTATGTTCTCCACCAGGAGCAGATCACATA